>JACEGR010005090.1:0-77847 GCA_014170235.1 Listronotus bonariensis | reverse complement strand
TTTTACATTAAAATCTACCATCGTTATTATTTGTTCTTTAATTAGATAAAAATTTGACCACGCTTAAAAATGGTTTCTATTTATTTACGTGGAAAACCGTACATCAAACAAAAAAGTCAGAAAATCAAATTTGTTTCAAACTAAATGGGAATTTTAAAAAATACTTTTATTTAAAAAAAGCAGTGGCGTGCAATTTTTTCTTAAAAATATTTACCATAAACACCTTATGGACGACACTGGTAAGAAATATTTTTTAAAAACATCTGAATGGGATTAACAAAAAATATTTAAAAAAAAAATTAAACACCCTGTTGTTTAAAAACTGGGTCGCTTGGGACATATGTTCATATAAAGTTTTTTTCTTATTTTTTGGTTAAAAATCACCTCCTACATTTTTTTTTCATTTGTTTAAAAAACACCCTGTATATTTACTTTTAGCTTTTTTGTAAAACGATTAATTTAACTTAAAGTTTTTTACTGCACTTAGTAGCGGATTTCTTAGTCATAATTACAGTGTTTTTAGTTTATTAGCTATCGTTTGTTTGAGATGTTAATTAAAAGTCTGTTTACATTAAGATAATGATCATTAATGGGTATTAAATATTAAACTTAATTCTTCTTTAATTATGTAGAATAGGGGTTTATGTTTTAAACGGGCTTAAAAGAATTTAAAAATTATTAATTAGTAGTTTACAAAAATGTATTTTTATTATATTTTAAAAATTTATAAACGCTGTCTTGAATTTATTTATATACATAAATAACTACGTTCTTTTAAAGATACAAAAAAAACTAAAATTGAAAATGTATAATCTGTTTAAAAATGCTATATATTTTTATTATTAAGGGCGTAAAAATAATTAGTACTATTGGGTAAGGGTAAGCCTGTCCCTGGCGAACTAATGAAGATACAGTTTTATAAGGATACCTTTTAATGGTATTCATCATATTAAAAATTATTTTATAAGACCAAGTACTAAAAAAATTATTTAGGAAAAACCGATTTACAGTGACGTCTTTTAAGGGCGCATATAATATAAGAGGGACTAAAAGGACTATATATATTTTATAAAAACTTGAATTATTATTTTTATGTGTTCTATATAAATCCCTTATATTCTTGGGCACCCTGTATATTTTTGTTGCATTTAATTGGGCTGGTCAAATCCAGTAACTCAATAAATTATTAAAATTCTGTCCCCTGCACGTTTGGGAATAACTAGGTTAACGCCTTAATATCTGTAAAGCTGTTTTTCCAAAATTTTGTATGGGGTTTTATGGTAGAAGAGCCCAAGAGGGGTTTTGGGATTTACTACAGTTCGGCAGATTAATATACCGAAGGATACCTTGTACCCGGTTAAGTAGGGTAGGATGTGGCTAGTTGTGCATAGAGGTAAGTTGGGTAATCAAAATATCTCAAAAACTATCGACCGCACGCGAAAGCATCAAATAGCGTAAAGAAGGGGTTGCGCGAGGGGAACTCATTGTGCGACCACTAGTGGTGATGCGGCGATCGAGAAAAGTATCCGGGCGCATTGTTTATTTTGTGATTAAAAAGTAAAATAATTGCAAGCCGGAAAATTTTATCTGTGATAGTTAAATGTATTCCGTTCTTAATCAGGTAAGTGTTCATCTTAAGTAAATTTATTGCAGTTTTATTATGTGTAGAGATTTTGGATATAATTCTAACCGGTTTTTTTAATAAATCTACTTTTTCTTTAAAATTTCAGGTTGTGGTTAGTTGAGCTACAGTTGCCCAATTAACCCCACGGTTTAAAGTATATATTTTTTTATTTTTCAGGACACTGACTTATAACAGTAAGACTACTAGAGTCTCCTCAAGATTCAAAACAGGCTGCAACCCGAACTTTGTAAAAGCAACAAGCTGACCTATCTAACTTATAAATTTTCTCTGGAAATAGTTCGACCATACCCAAAAGCTGGACCAAGAAATGCTGCAATTTTAACAGATACAGAAGGCATTAAAAGAGAAGCAAAATAAAACTGCTTAAATATTTAAAAAACGAAGATGAATTGATAGATATTAAATCCAATAGTTAAGCTAAGCTAGGTGCGTTGCTGTTTTATTAACGAGATTTGTTGTTTTGTTACTATAAGATTATAAATATAAAAAGCAAATTGTCAAAATGTATTTTTATTGTAAGCGTATCTAACATTCAAGCCATGATTTGACCTTTCTAAGTGCTCTACTAGCCCCATACCCTTGCTCAACTTACCTCACCTATGGGGTACGTTGGGCATACTTGACTATCTACATTAAAATAGATGTAGCTCCTAAATCCGACTTATTAGAAAGAAATTACTATGGACACTATTAATAAGGGATAAATTGCTAATCCATCAGTATGCATTATAACCCATTAACACCTATTTTTGAGGAGCTATAACCGATCAAGTGAAAAATTGCACAACTAGCCCCGCCCTACCCTACCTCCACCAAATATAAGGGCTGATCATAAAAAACAAAAATATATTCATCAGAAATTCTCGAGCGCGTCAGATTAAGATAGGGTAAGTTAATTACATGCCAAACAGTGTATAGTCCACTTATCTGACAATTTGAGAGTGACGTAAAGGAAACAGAGGGCTACAAAGAAAAACGTCAGAATAACATTTTCGAGCATGACTATTTTTTTATTTCAAAGAAAATTATTCAGGGATAACAAAAATGTACATTTCGATACAACCTGAATGATTTCCACAAGCCGAAATAAAATAAGTAGTTTTTTGACATATTTAAAAGTCTATAGCCACTTCCTCCACCGATAAAAAGATATAGATTATATAACGTTTTTTTATTCTTATTATTTAAGCTTTACAACCCAATAGGTCTGAATGACGCTCGAGTAAATCCCCATTTAGCATCGTGGGCTCCTCTACTATTATAGACTAATTGAACAGTAATATCATCACTGCTGCCAAATTATAATAAAAATGCAGTGTTGTCATATGTCAGTTAATCGGTTAATTTAATGTGATGTTGTCATAACTTCGCAAAAAAAGAAATGGAATTTTGAAAATTGTAAACTTATATAATTTGATTGATTGCCCAATTAAATGCGATAAAAATAAATAAAATATTTCAATAACAAAAACAACATAAAAAGTAGGTGTAGCACAAAACCAAGAATTCTGGCAACGGTGCCTACATTACTATCAAATTCTTCCTAACATGCCAGATACCGAATTTTGTAAATGAATACAGTATGACACAAAAATATTTTATGTAATCTTATAATAAAAATATATTTTGTGTGTATGCGTGACAAAATTCAACAGGATTTTAAAATAATTCTGTGAAAAACATTTGTAGTTTGTAAATTTACATAACTTATTCGTAATATTACACAATAGAAGTTATTGTGTTAAAATTTGTTTTTATAATAAATGTTATTTTTTTGTTTAACTTTTAGATAACTCACGAAGGCCTATGTCCAAATACCAAAGTACCGTGGGTGTTGAGTTTATAGATGTTTTACCCATTTTTCTCCCCTGTTCCTGTCAACGTTGTCCAAGCACTGAAACATGCAGTTTTGCATTTCACAGCACCATTTGGGCAACGCAGTGGTGCCACCACGGGTGGTATTAACTTAAATAACTACTACCTAATAATGTCTTTTCGGCTGGGATTTGACCTCGGAGATCTGGGTACGGGCGAGGAACTCTGACCGGTGCAAAGCCGGGGAAAATAGGTTGTTTAGTGTAATATTACATTTAAGTTATGTAAATTTACAAATAATTTTAATTCAACTTTTGTAAATGATGTTATTTGTGTCACGACCGACTGTGACTAAAAAATAACTTACATCCAACATAGTAAATTTACAAAATATATTTTTTTAGTGTACCAATTATATCAATACAATTTTTGACCACGGTTGCGCTAATAAAACTAATTTTATTAAAAACCGATATTAAAAGCAAATTTTATGGCTTTGTTTTAAAAAAGGGTAACAAATTAAGAAACGGACCATTTTTTAAAAACTATGTTCTAAGCTAAAATTATAAGCCTAATCGCGCCTTAAAAGCATTAAATTGGCCTTTGCTGAAAAAGCTATAATTTGGAAAACCTGCAGAATTTTCTGGCTGCCAGCCAGAACTTTAAAAAACTTATGCAGCAAATACATTTGTGACAAAACGTAAATTTCTATTTTATAAAAATATAATTAGTTTTTATTTTTTTATGTGGAATAAAAAGTTTGGTAGTGTATGTCACTGTGTTAATTTAAATATTTGTTTTTATTTTTAATTGACGTAAAATAACTATATATATATATATATAATGATTATCTTAAAGAAATTAAATTGCACTTTTTATTAAGAAAAACTTAATAAAGATTGTTAAAAAAGTAATTGTTTAAAAGTTGTTTACGTCACGTAAATTTCCTTTAGCGTTAAAATTTAATCTAAATTCTGCTAAAACAAAATTGTTGCTTTAAATAATATTTTAAATTATTTAAAGCAACAATTTTATTTTAGCAGAATTTAATAAATTTTAACAAATATGGTTAAAGTATTGATATAAAATCTAAATGTGAATACCTAGATCGGTTTTAAAACAAAAACTACATTGATTTAACAATAAATATTGGTTTTAAATTGATATTTTTAAGCCGCAATGCTTTAAAACAAAAAAATTTTTGCCTATTTTTAGAATACCGTATAGCAATAAATGCTGGTAATATAATAATCTTTAAAACTAATTCTTTTAACTTAGTATTCCTATGTTAGTGCTATAAATTGGGATGTAAAGTATTTTTTTAATTCAACTTATTAAAAATTCTTTAATTACAAATAATAACTATAAAAATGATGATGATCTCTTTAATGAAAAATAAGGTATCGCGGTCTAAAAGTAAATGAAGAAGAAAAAAACAAGAAAAACAAAAAGAAGAAAGAATTTGCTAATTTTGAAAATATTTGCGAACAAGTTGATGCGAAAATCAAGAATGATGAAGTGAAAACACTAACTAATGTTTCCAAAGATAATATGTCATCGTTTATATTAAAAAATAATGGTTTAAATAATATTTCTTTAGGGAAAAAGGGTAAGATACTTGTTTTATGCGATGAATATGGCAGATTTATTTGCAATAGTATTCGCAAACATAATAAATTACAAAATTTTGAAATACAATCTATTATAAAACCTGGAGCTAATTTTAAAAATATAATTAATGATATGGAAATAATTACAAAAAATTTTAGTATTAATGATTATGTTATTATATTTGCAGGATATAATGACTTTAAAAACTCGAATTATCCTAAAATTAGTGAGATTATCAGCAAATTGAAGTTGTGTCTCAACACAAATTTTTTATTTATATCATGTCCTTTAAAAGATAATTTTAATCGTGATAAAATATCTTTATTTAACCATAATCTACAAAATTGTTTGTATAATATAAATAGAGGTTCTGCGGTTTCTATATCATTTTTAAACATTAATGAATTTTTGTATAAAAACATAGCAATTTGTTTATTGATGAGATTGTTTGCAATATTATTTTTAATAAAAACAATTTTAAAACACTTATATTTGTTAAAACTAATAATGAATCTGAAAACAAAAGTTCTTAATAGCTTTAATAATATCAATCAGTTTGACTTATTTTTCAATTAGTTAATGTTTTAATGGCAATAAGAAAACACCCTGTATTAAAAAAATATTTAATACATTTTTACCATTTCTTTATTTCACATAACACATTGTGCAAACAAAGCAGAAAACAAAAAAAAAACCTAAAGTAAAATAAAGCCTACCAAATGTAAAAGCAGAAAATCCTTTTAGTCCATGCTGCTACTAAAATGCCACAACAAACCCTTCTGAAGTGGAAACTAATCCATTTATTTTCACCTGACTTAACAAAAGGGTTAAGTGTACCTTCTGTTTACTATTTGCACCCAAGGTAAGTTTAAATCTATTATAGGTGCTACGTTACTTACAGCAATGGAGTTAACAAAAAAATTAAATTAAATTTTCCACTATTTACGCAAAAGGGAAGTCAAAAAGGCGTTAAACTGAAGCAAAAAAATTAAAGTATTTTTTTAATTGACCGGAAAATTGAATTTCCTCAATTTTAAGCGGAAAATGCTATTTTACAGGACTAATTTACCTTCCGGTCCCTAGTTTACTTTCCGGTCTCTCATTTACTTTCCGGTCCTGATATCAAAAATCCTGTTAGCCATGACAAAATTGTCAGAGTTCAATTGTTACTATTTGACAGTTCAAGATATTGTAAAGTAAAGAAAGCATCATTTTGCCAAAATGGAGTCAGACATGGAAGATTCAGATGAAATAATTGACGGCGTCCTTATTGTCGTTTAAATATAACACTAAAAATTACACAGTTTTTTCGGTCAATTAAAAAAAAATTATGTACGATACTCGACCGGAAATAATTTTTACGGGTCTCCTCAAAACTACCAGGACTCGCCTACGGCTCGCCCCTGTAAATGTTTTCGTCGACCGTAAATACCATTTCTGGTCTAGTAACGTAAATAGCTATTTTAACGATTTGATTAAAAAAATACGTTATTTCTGTAGGTAGAGAAGACGTTGCTAGGCAAATACTCTTTTCGGCAATAGCCGGAGTAGTATATTACAAAACGGGAAAAGAAAGTGACCTATTTCACACGAGTGTGTAAAAAATTTACTTTCTAACGAGTTATGTACGAGGTTTTTATTTATGTGTTGCCACCCACTTTTAAGTATAACCAAGAAAGATTGAAAAATACTTATATACAGAGGTGTCATATTTTTCATTTCTTATCTTTTGAGCGTTAAACAAGAAACAGTTGAACATTAAAAATTTAAGCAAAATGACGTGGTAAACTATTTTTAAATGGAGCACCCTGTATATTACGTCACCATAAAGAAATCATTTTAAAAAGGCTTTACAAAAATACCACATTTGATATATTTATCTTTAATAGTTTTCGAGATATGACCAGTTAAATCTGAAAAATAGTAGATATTGTTACAGACTTTCAAAAATGTGTTTAGGTTATATAATTTTAGAGAGTTAGGATCATTTAATTTAGTTTGTTAATTTATTTAAATAATTTACCCTAATTTTTCCAAGTTCTTTCATCACTTTCGAAGGTTTCCGAAAACGCCCGAATTATTCATTAAAACTTATGCCATCCTATACTATGGAATTTTACGATATTTTCGAAAATTCCTAGATCATTCTTTTACTCTTCCACCATACTATAAAGGGCGACAGGAAACCTCCGATCAATTAGTATAGATTCGACTTTTGCACTGTAAACTTCGAGACATTGACAAGTAAAGATTTCGTCGTTCTAACCATAGTTACGTTCGATTGTTAATAAAGAGTTAAAACGAAAAGGTGTTTTTATATACGAGGTGATACGAAACAATATATTTTCCATTATACCTACCTACAGCACTACGGTAAAACTGTAGATGTAATGGAAATTATATCCGGATTTAAAAGGCCATATTGCCGAGGTAGGTGGCAAAATATAAATGAAAACTCTGTATAAGTAAATACATTTTTAGGTAACCTCACTTTGGTTTGGTTGTTGGTCTCCAAACATATCAAACATTTTTGCCCCTTTATTTACAAGCATTGTTTTAAAATTGAAAAAGAAAATGTATATTTAATATAAAATAAAAAAATTTTATTTGTGTTTACTCTAATGTGTATGATAGTACTCCATGTTAGGGTACAGTAATACGAAGAATATTAAAAAATAATGCCGGTTTTCATTTCGGTCTAATATTTATACTCTTATTTTGGCTTCATGCCATTGAGTTCGTATATTTTTAGTTAAACAACCTAACAGAGCTTATTTATTGCGTTCAATAAAACGGCAACTCGTTATTTTTAACAAAACGTAGAAACTCGAAAATTAACCAAGAAGTAAATATGCCTCTCGGTTTTTATGTTTACTTTTATACTTAAAACTTTAAAAATATTTTAATATTTTATGGCAAGTGCTTTTGTGGTATTGTGTTTTTACGTAATAAATCATTATTTAATTTTTGGGTTATTGTTCCTTAATGAACACATATTTATTTGTTTAATGGTCTTTATTAACCTGAATTTAAAGGCTTTTGCAGTTCAGTTAAATATATATATATAATATATATATATATATATATATATATATATATATATATATATATATATATATATATATATATATATATACAAAATAAGTGCCATAAGAAAATAACACAGAATTTTAAAGTATTTAAAAACCCTAACCTATATTTTCATTAGAATACAGGGGATGCATTTGTCTTAAAAAATTGTCTTAAAATATACCTTTTAAAAAATTCTAAAATAGATATTACAAAAAAAAGTTTATCAATTATTATTTTTTTATTTGTTAATATTAAAAACCAAATAATATATAACTCTTAAAACAACATTTTATTAAGGCAAAAGTAGTCTAAAACTATCCTTATTTAACGAACTTTCTATTTTTTTACAGTTTTAAGGATTTTAAAATATTTAGTATCAATATCGAGTACACTATACAGGGAGTTACAGAATGGTGATAAGAAAAATCACTTAAAGGCATCAAAAAATTACGTTAAATTGAGAGACAAAATATAAATTGGTTACAGAGTCGCTATACTTCGTATACCTTTACCAAAATCTTTTAGGTTATTGTGCTACATCTAATAGATTAGAAGATGTGTGGTCGAAAAGAGACGTGGCAACCCGGGGAAAGCATTTTGAATGATGTGGCAAATAATTTTTGATGCGCTAAAAGAACCGGTTTTAATTTTCTTAATAGGTGACGCTTTTTGTCAAAAATTTATAAGTTTCGATGGGTGCAATCAAAAGACAAGATTTTTATTAAACTATGTGAGGATATACTATTTACCGTGTTCTTAGAAAAAAAAGCAATCAGCTTCTCGGCGACGACTTATGAGTCACGGGTGAATACCCTTAAGTAAGAATTTAAGAAGGGCAGAATGTGTTATTAAAGAGCTATAAAAAATCGTATAAACTTGGGTCTGCAAATTTCTCCCTTTCAATATTCAGGATATTAAACTTGTAAAAAAGTGTTTTTTTTTTAATATGTTAAATGTCCTTTATACAAAACAGTTTAAATTAAAAATTGGCATTGAATGGCAATAAGGAAAAATTTATTACTTCCAATTACATTAAATAAGTCCAGTGGCGTCTTGTGCAGCAATAAAAATATTTCTAGAAAAGACGGTACATAACTGACTTTATAAATGTGTGTAAAATTTTTGTGCTTTCTTTAGATTGGAAAATTAAAATACAGCTTTATTTTTTCCTTATTTTTTTATATCCTGATTAGGTTTATCAAAAAAAAAAAAGAAAATAAAATTTACTTTTTAAATAATTTTAGACCATAGACTGCGGAAACTGTTTTTTTTTATAAGCAATTGGGTAACAACAATAATTAATACTTAGATATGTTATATATTTGGTTAAACAATTTTAAATAAAACAATTTTTTTTAATTAATACTTTTTAACAACGTTAAGACCGCGTATTTTAAAAATAAAAAACTGCAGACCCATATGAACTTTTTTTATATTTCTTAATGTAGAATCTGCCCTTAAAAGTTTTAAACAACACAAATATTTATTTTTATTATACCAAATAAAAATTCTTAATTTCTTTCTTTATTGTTTTTGCACGAATATGGCTCTTAAATAACCGTGTAACCTAATTTAATGCCATTTAGCAAAAAAATAGGAATCGTGTCTATAAAATAATAAATCAGATTTAGAAACACCGTATTAACTAAAGAAATTTTACATTTTGGCGTGTTGCCAAAAGTATTTTGACTGGAAAACTTGCAGCAAAGTGTATTAAACGAATAAAATTTTATTAACTCTTTTAAATACTAATAGCCAATATTTTTAAACACATATATTATTTTTAAATATATATTTTTAAAAAAACCAAATAAAATACATAATAATATATTTCCTAACTAGTGCCGAAAGTGACACTTTTCCGCACGCGACTGCAGTTGCGTGCGAAAAAGCTACTTTTGGCACGTGTTAAAAACGCTATTTTTTCTACCAGCGTAAGAAAAACAAAACAAAACCTTATTATCTTTTTTTTTAACCTAATGCTAACTAATACCCGCCTACTTGTACCTGTTTTTTGGCAACTGTGAAATTTGTGGCATTTTGCATGCTATTTAGAGAATTAAAAAGTTTTTTCTGCTGTGAATATATTGGTGTCTGTAAAATGTGTTTCTTTCACCTCTTAAGTTGGTTAAGCCAAAGTAAACGTTTCTTTTAATAAAAGCTCAAAAAATTCTTTATTGCGACTCGCTAATATCTGGTTCAAAATTTTTGTCTTTTCCGCAATAATATTCAATTTCTTAAATTGATGACATCCCCTATTTTATACAGGGTCATTCCTAACTTAACCTATAAACTTAAGAAATTATTGTTTAGAAAACATAATCGATTATTTCGAATAAATATAAGTCATTTTAAGGGCAAAGAATGCAAAACCTACATATTTTTTTGTTTTAAAAATAATTTTGTTATATTTCTACTAATTTATAATATTAATAATTCATAATTATTAGTTATTTGTGATCAAAATTTTTGGTAATTTTTTTATTTAAAATGATTTAAGACACCCACGGTACGTTAGTATTTAGGCTTTCAGCCTTCGTGGATTGTCCAAAGATAAAAAAAAATGTCTTCCTGAATAAGAAAATATTCTTGCTAACATTTTGTTTTTAAATATGAACTTCGCCATTCTTACATGCGTCATATGTTCTAAACATTTTTCTGTAAACACAATTTTGATATTATAAAGATAAGGATACTTGCACCTTGAACAGATTCTGTATTTTTGGCATGCTCATACACCACTGCAAAAACTTTATATGATAATTGCACTGGGTTTTGGTTGTAACACTTTATAAAAATAATATAATATTAAAAATGGGACACCCGGTATATTTTTATTTATTTGAATAAAAACATTATTTCGTCTACAATGACACTTTCATTTGTTACTTTTTGACATCTTACCTTCAAATATTGTAAATTTCAAATTTTTAATCTAGATTCTTATAAATAAAAATTAAAAAAAAAAAATAAAACGTTAAAACATTAAACGTAAAATTTTGTACCAAGTAGTCACGAAAAAATTGGGAGTTACATTTTTTTTATGAATTTTTAAATCAAAAATTAAAAATAATTATGGGTTAGAAGATAAAACTATATACTTAAGTGTTACTGCACGCCAAATGGCAATGCCTATTCAAATTTAAAAAAATATACCGGGTGTCCCATTTTGAGTAAGAAAGTAAAGGTCATTTGCACATTTAGATAATACACCTACGTACCAAATTTTATTTTATTTATATTTTTTTATGGTTACAAAGGCTACAGACTTAAAAATCACTAAACCGATTTTGAAAAAGTAAAGTCTGATGAAGAGAGAAATTTAAACCCTTTAAGATAATGTTTCACTTGTCCCCATTTTTCATTGAAACTTTTTGACATTTGTGTTGGTGGGGGAGGGAATAACCCTGAACAAGTAAATTTTGACACAAAAATGTGTCCCCCTAAGAATAAAAATTGACATGTTTTAGAATTTTTTTATAAGTGTACAAACACCGAAATTTTGGGTTAAATTATTTTAATTAAAATGCACTGTATATTAATATGGTAAAACAAAATGGTCAGAAATATAAAAAAAAATAGATTTTTTCAGTGGTCCTAAGACCCACAATTATTAATAGTATGATATACCATTTCTTAACCTATATTCTGGTTTTAAATTTGTATAAATAATGTTGTAAATAATAAGGGTATTCTCACAATATTTGGCCAGAAGGGGGTTTGAAAGGTGAGAAATAAGAATAGGCTTTACTTTTTTATTAACTTAAGAGGGTGTTAACTGTGGTATCTTGCACAAATTAAAAACGATATAATTTTCAGGAGCCACTCTGAATGTAACCTTAAAAATATATTTTTCTTTTAATATGTTTCACATAAAAAAGGTATATTTGGTAAATGTTAATTTAAGCAGCATTTTCCCAGATATCTGGATTAAAAAAAAATCACCATCTGTATAGTAAGGTTCAAGTTATACAGGGTGTTTTAGAATTGGATACTTATCTTTTTAGGGTGTGAATCCGTAGTAGGACAAAAAGTTTTACACAGACCTGAAATTTGCAACTAATTCTATTTTTATACAGGGTGTCTGGAATGGTAACGTCGTAAATAATGGGGGTATAACAGTAGGTCAAAATAATGTTTGTACTCATTGACCTTTAAACTAGAAACAAATTATTATTGTATTAACAAAATTTGATTAACACTTTGCATAAAAAAAACGAATCAAGTTATTCATTATTTATTTAACCCCTAAGTTTTTTTAAATTAAACCAAGGAATGTAAAAACAATTTTTTATTTTTATTTTAGTGTGATAAATTTATCATTAAATTAAAAATGATCTTTTATTAATTTTTCTTTTAGGCTTATATGCCATAGTTTTGTATTTTGTTAAGGTAAATTAAAAATAAATCGATACTTTCTTAATAAATTGTTTAAATATAAATCATATTTCCTAAGACCTTTCAACACTATTTTTTTATTGTTTATTTTCTATTTCTTTTATTAAACAGTTATTTTGTTGCAAATTTAAAAGAAAGTATTTGTTGAATTGATTGAATTTTTGGCCATACTACGTTAACAAACCAGTTTCAATCCGATCACTTAAGTCAAACGACGTCGGGCAGGGTTAATACTTAGATGAGCGACCGCTTGATAACACCGGGTACCGTCGCTTATTTTATTATATTAAATGATTAAAAATTAGAGTTTTAAACGCTATGCTTGATTTTTCATCAAGTACGTGAGGGAGTTGTACTATAACAAGTTACATTATTTCTTTTTAATCCTTTAATTATTATTCAGATCTGCTAATAATATGGTTTCTATTGTTTTGTGGCCTATTTTTTCTATAAAATGAAAATGTTTTTGTTAATCAAATTTTCTCCTCAAAAGGAAATGAGCTTAAATGTACCTGCCACCAGAGTCGTTAAAATTTGACGTGATCTAGAAAGAGAAAGTTGGTGTTATGATTTTGTGTCGTTAAAAAAATAAAAATATTTGCTTATCTTCCACTAACTATAAATGCGTATTTTAATATATCATTGGTAGACGAGCGCCTGACGTAACACAAATAATAGTTAATTAATTGCTGACTAAGTTTTATTTTATTGTTTTGCGTTTTTTTTTTAAATTATACCGGGTAACAACAAAATTACTATCCAACATTTTATTTTATTTAGTAAAATAGTTTTACTTTTAAATTTTAGGATGTTTAAGTATGTCATGGGATGCCAATTTCGGATATAATAGTTTCTGCCTTTTACTTCTGGTTTAACTAAAAGTAATTTAAAGTTTAATATTTTACATGAAACACCCTATATATTTTTTTATAAGTTAAATTTTTAAGTCATTCCTGACATAAAACCTATTGTATATTCATCACCTATCTATTTAATTTTTAGAGGAAACGGAGTTTGAAAGGGTCCGAATGATCTCACAATAAACAGATTTATGAATATTGTGTCGTCGTCTGGACTTTTCTCAAAAACTAATAAAGATAGGTTATGAGTATATCATAGATGTTATATTAGAAATAGATTAAAGAATTTGAATTTTAAAAAATCTATGGTGTGTTTCATTAAAATTATTAGGGTTATCATAAACAGACTGTCTACGGATGTGGTTAACACGGGGGACAAATTGGCCAAAAAATGTATTTTTCGAAAAAAGTTATTCTTCATGAAAATTTTTGCTTGTAAAAAATGGGAATCACGAAGAGAAAATGTTTATTTTGTATATTGGGTTCGCAAAAACTTAAAAACATGATTTTTCTCCAAGAGTAAACTACCTGTGTTTTGCATTTTTTAGAAAAATTTCATTAAAAAAATTATTTAGAATCATGTTTAATCAATATAAACAATAATACAGAATTTTGTTGAAATCTATAATTTGACGAAAACTGGCGTTTACAGTTGAAAACAGCAAATTATAAAAGTTTTTTAGGTCATTTTATTATAAAAATTTAAAATAATTAATTTTTGAAAGCTTTAAAATTAGTTTATGAATCTTTTTAATTCCCCTGTTACTTTAATAAAGTTATTTAAAATGTTATTAAAAAAAATTAAATGATATTTTGCTTGAAAATAAAAGTAATTTACTCTTGAAGAAAAGAAAAATATATATATATTTTTTTAGTTTCAGCGGACCCTGTATACAAAATCATTATTTTCTCTTCGTGAATCCAATTTTTTTTTAAGCAAAAATTTATAAAAAGTGACTTTTTTAGAAAAATTAATTTTTGATCTATTTCTTCTCTTGTTAACCCCATCCATGGACAAACTGTATAAAAGTTAAACAGGAAGTAGTAGTTATTATAATGACCTCCAAAAAAGGATCTTTTAAAAGAACTATTTTAAGCATTTTAAACTTTTTGATATTTATTTGTTTTTCCATAAAACTGCACATTGTGAAGTCGTTTGGACATTTTTAAACGCCATTTTTCTAAAACCAAAAAGTCAGGTTATGGATTTATTTTCAATTTTATGTAAAGAGTAACCTGTATAATTCAAATCTTAAAAATTATACTGGTTGTTCCACATAAAATACCAAAGTTTATATTACTTCCGGTTAAACCGGAAGTAATACACTAATCCTATTATATCCAAAATTTGCATCCGGTGATACAATTTAACGTATTCAAATTTAAAAACTATACGGTTGCACAAAAGAAAATAAATTGCTGGATAGTAATTTCGTTGTTACCCGGTGTATAACTATATTAAATTGGTCAACATTCACTTATTTGCTAATTTGCCATTGGAACTTCCTAGGATTTCTGCTACAAATTTAACTAGATAAAAGAAACATTTTGCATGACTTATTTATTACAAGTGACGCCATACAAGCAGAAAGCTGCTCTTAACCGAATTAAACTACCCCAATGTTGCCTTACCAACTTTAGTTCCTAGTAATAATTAACCAACTAATTTACCAAATTAGAAACTTGACTGTGTTGTGGTTTTCATAAATTATAAAGCCCTGCATTGTCCTTTATACATTGGTGTATAAGAAATGGTAATTATGATATGACAAAGGATGACCTGTGAAGTGGTCTTTTTATTATATTAATTAAAATTAGACAAGTCTAAAAAATAACAACTTTTATGCTTATAAAAACCTTTGTGTACATACAAAGTTTATACATTAAAAAGGGATAGACTTAACAGATTATAGCTTAGAAAAGAACAAATGGCTCTTAAAAGTCAAGTGAACGTAAAAACTTTTAAAAATGTCAAATTACCATTAGGAATCCAAAACTGTTAAAATATACAGAGTGTTCCATTTAAAAAATTAAAACTGAAGTTATTTTCAGTCAAACCGAAAGTTACAAAAAGTAAGTAATATGCAAAAACTCCCCTCTTTTCATACCATTTGCTTATATATAAAGTCCCATTTTAGTATGTCTAAAACTCCAAAAGTTATGGCTTGTCTAACAGATACGATGACACCTGGTATTATAAAGGGACCCTGTATATTTACTAAAACTGTTAATAAAATAAGTGTATCCAAACCAAAATTTCTTATTTTAAGATGCTTTATGTATTTTGTACAGGGGCGAAGATATTTCAAGTGTTAGCCTAGTAAGGACAGCCAGTATATTTTTGTTTACATATCTAGTGGTTAAAACTATAATTGATTTACATTTATATTAGCTTTAAAAAAGTCATATTTATTTTTGTAACAGTAATTTTATTTTATTTTTAAATTTGCTTATAAATATACGCATTTATGGTATCAGCATTATTGTCTCGAAGCGATAATAAT
Organism: Listronotus bonariensis; assembly: GCA_014170235.1. NCBI lineage: Eukaryota > Metazoa > Arthropoda > Insecta > Coleoptera > Curculionidae > Listronotus > Listronotus bonariensis. The sequence goes on along the minus strand of JACEGR010005090.1, from coordinate 61,942 downwards.
AAAAATATTTTTATGCACCATATTTCAAAATTAAAAAATAGGTTGTTTTGCATAAAAAATTGACCTACTCGTATAACACTTTTAAAAAATTTACACAAAGCATAGAAGTAAAATTATTGCACTATACCATTAACCTTAAGTTTAAAATGAAATTCTTTTATATAATTATTTTTTGGTATGTATTTTAAGTCTTATGAATTTAGGTGTCGCAGTATAGATTGCTCCAATTGTTCAAAAATACAGTGTGTCTAAGATGTATAGATAGTTGTCCCAAGGTCAAGTTTTTGGTTAAAAATCCATGTGGATGCTGCTTTGACCAATGTGTTCCTAGTAAGTTTATTTACTGTTTTTGGTTAAAAATATTTTTTAAAGTTTGTATTTCTGTTTTTAAAATATTGACTTTACAGAAAAAAGCTAAAAATTAAAAATATATATATCAGTAACAACAGGAATAACTTTCCGGCTGCCAATTTTTGCATTTTACATCTGATACTGATAAAATTTGGCGGAGTTGTTGGACTAACGAAAGTTATTTTCAGGTGTATATATAAGGCTTTTACGACTTCGGTTCCACCGGAAATTATTGGAACTTTTTGACTTTTAAATGGGACACCCTGTATAAATTATGTTTTTCCGGATTCTCCAATCATTTTTAGTCGAGTACAATACTAAAAAAATAAAATTGTCAAACTATATTTTTTTATAAATTTTTATTTTTCATGTAAGAAGTGCCATCTAAAATCACTGCTCATAATTTTACTTGCTGAAAAATACAAAATCGTTTTATTTTTAGCTTTTTACTAGAGGGCTTAAATTTTATTTTTTTTTTTTTTTAGTTTACCTAGCCCAAAAACCAAATAGGACCATATCACTTTTATAATATTTCTAAATGCAATATTTTAAAACGAATCCCAAACGATGTAAAACACTACAACACTTTTTGCTTTATTTTTTAAAACATTTATTATGTAGGGAAATGTTTTTGACAGTAATGAATGGTGTTCGTCATGATTTATCGTAGTTGTCATGGCTTAGGTGATTATGGTATTAACAAAAAATTTAGCACGCTTAGAAATTATTTTTACATCGTAGAGATGTATAACCACAATCTTACCTTTTTTAACTTTACGAAACAAGAAACAAGCAATTATTTTTACAACATATTCTATTAATTTTGTTTTTCATGGCAATTACGATGAATTGCAACGTACGATATTCAGTATAAAAACATTTACCTCCATATAAAATGTTTTTTAAAAGAGAATGAAGTAAAAGTGTCGTATCTAGTGTTTTAGATCGTTGGATATGCATTAGAAATATTATAAAGCTATTTTGTTTTGAGCCCAGAACAAAAAAAAAAACTAACAAATAAGTTTAAAAGTCAAAAGTTTAAAAAAGAGATAAAATCAAGAAGTTTACAAGCATTTTCTGGAGTAAATGAGGTATGAGCAGTGATTTTTAAAGTAATCATGGCACTCTGGAACGAGAAAATAAAAAGGAATTGAATTTTAAGAAAAATAAAGATATTGCAAGAAATTTGTTTGAAAACTATTGTATTTCAGACTAAGAAGATGGATCCGTAGAAAACCCCAACAGATAACCACGAGATTGTCCCCATTTAAAACTCAAAGAGTTCCCACTTGAATTTTGGTGCAGAGCAAGAAGCCATAAAAGTCTATGTATACATCAAAATTACGTTTTGTTGTCTAGCGCAACCTTTTCAAGTTTGGTGAAGAATTATCGATGAAGAAATAAAAAATGGCAACGGAAAGAATTCATTCTCGTTGTCACCCGTTATATTTATGTACAGTTGCATTGCATTATTAAAAAACGAGCCACCATCTAGCATTCGTTATTTTTACTTTTCACAAAAATCCTAAACACAAGTCGTATTTCTGGTACAATGAGGTCGGGTCTCCACTGCCCAACGCAACGGCCCCGTGGCCGTGCGCTTCATCAGGTGAAATGAAAGGAGAAAGATGCAGTGCAAACATTTTTGTATTTAATCAAACTGCAGTAATATGAGTCAATTATACCACGCTTTAAATTAAGAAACCTCGTCATAAATTAAATCTAATAAGTTTTAAGTACAGTTTTAAGGGTTTACCACAATGACCACATATAACCACACCGAGTTCTGCACCAGCGCTGCCGTAACTCGGTTTTTAAAATGTACCATTGTAATCAGATGCTGCAGGCTTAATTTCGCTCTGTTCCAGCACCCCACTGCATTTTTAGCAAATGAAATGAAATTAATTTATTTGATTTCTCAAATATTTAAAAAACTTATAAAACAAAAAATAATATATTCGAAACTATAATAACTACAATAAATCGGTCAACATTCACTTATTTGCTAATTTGTCATTGGAACTTCCTGTGAAATTTCTTTCAAATTTTGCCCAGATAAAACATTTTGCATGACTTATTTATTACAAGTGACGCCATACAAGCAGAAAGCTGCTCCTAACCGAATTAAACTTTCCCAATGTTGCCTTACCAACTTTAGTTCCTGGTAATAATTAACCAACCAATTTACCAAATTAGAAACTTGACTGTGTTGTGGTTTTCATAAATTATAAAGCCCTGCATTGTGCTTTATACATTGGTGTATAAGAAATGAGAATTATGCTATGACAAAGGATGACCTGTTAAGTGGTATTTTTCGCATTATATTAATTAAAATCAGACAAGTTTAAAAAAGTACAACTTCTCTGCTTATAAAAACCATTGTGTACTTACAAAGTTTATACATTACAAAGGGACAGACTTAACAGATTATAGCTTAGATAAGATCAAATGGCTCTTAAAAATCAAGTAAACCTAAAAACTTTTAAAAATGTCAAATTACCATTAGGAATCCAAATCTGTTAAAATATACAGAGTGTTCCATTTAAAAAATTAAAACTGAAGTTGTTTTCAGTCAAACCGAAAGTTACAAAAAGTAAGTAATATGCGAAAACTCCCTCTTTTCATACCATTTGCTTATATCAAGTCCCATTTTAGTATGTCTCAAACTCTAAAAGTTATGGCTTGTCTAACAGATACGACGACACCTGGTATTATAAAGGGATCCTGTATATTTACTAAAACTGTTAATTAAGTAAGTGTATCTAAACCAAAATTTCTTATTTTAAGATGCTTTATGTATCTTATACAGGGGCAAGATATTTTAAATATAAACATATCTAGTGGTTAAAACTATGTTTGATTAACATTTATGTTAGCTTTAAAAAAGTCCTATGTTTATTTTTGTAACAGTAATTATATTTTATTTTTAAAAGCACTTATAAATATACGCATTTATGGTATCAGCGTTATTGTCTCGAAGCGATAATAATAAAGGTATTTTTATGCAACATATTTTAAAATTAAAAATACTTTGTTTTGCATAAAAATCGACCTATAAATATAACCACTTTTAAAATTAACACAAAGCATAAGTAAAATTATTGCACTATACCATTAACCTTAAGTTTAAAATGAATTTTTTTATATAATTATTTTAGTATGTATTTTAAGTCTTATGAATTTAGGTGTCGCGAGTATAGATTGCTCCAATTGTTCACAAATAGAGTGTCTAAGATGTGTAGATAGTTGTCCCAAAGGTCAAGTTTTGGTTAAAAATCCATGTAAATGCTGCTTGAACCAATGTGTTCCTAGTAAGTTTATTTGCTGTTTTTGGTTTAAAAATATTTTAAAGTTTGTATATCTGTTTTTAAATATTGTTTTAGAAAAAGCTAAATAAATTAAAAAATATATATATCGGGTGACAACGACATAACTTTCCGGGTGCCAATTTTTTATTTTTATATCGATACTGATAAAATTTAGTAAGGTTGTTGGACTAACGAAAAGTTATTTTCAGGTGTATATGAGAGGCTTTTAGGACTTCCGGTTTCACCGGAAATCACTGGAACTTTTGATTTTTAAATGGGACACCCTGTATATATTATGTTTTTCGGATTCTCCAATCAAGTAAAAAAATTGTTAAATTTTATTTTTAAATTAAATTTTTATTTTTATGTAGAAGTGCCATGATTATTCTAAAATTACTGCTCATAATTTACTTACTTCCAGAAAAATACAAAATCGATTTTATTTTTTAAGCTTTTTTACTAGAGGGCTTAAATTTTATTTTTTTAGGTTTTTTACCCTAGCCCAAAAACCAAAATAGGACCATATCACTTTCATAATATTTCTAAATGCAATATTTTAAAGCAAATCCAATGATGTAAAACACTACAACACTTTTTCTTTATTTTCTTTTAAAAAACATTTATTATGTAGGTAAATGTTTTTTTGATAATGACTGGTGATCGTCGCAATTCATCGTAGTTGTCATGAAAACTAGGTATTATGTTAATAAGAAACTTAACCTTAAATTATTTTTACATCGTAGGAGATGCATAAACACAAACTAACCTTCTATTTTAACCTTAAACGGAACACAAGCAATTGTTTTTACAACATATTCTATTAATTTCTGTTTTCATGGCAACTACGTTGAATTGCGACGTACGATATTCAGTATAAAAAAAAACATTTACCTCCATATAAAATGTTTTTTAAAAGAAAATGAAGTAAAAGTGTCGTATCTAGTGTTTTAGATCGTTGGATTAAAATATTGCATTTAGAAATATTATAAAAGTGATATTGTCCTATTTTGGTTTTTGAGCTAGGGCAAAAAACTAACAAAAATAAGTTTTAAACCCTTTAGTCAAAAGTTTAAAAAAATAAAATCAATTTTGTATTTTTCTGGAAGTAAGTAAAATATGAGCAGTGATTTTAAAGTAATCATGGCACTCTAGAGTGAAATATAAAAATTTAATTTTAAAATAAAATATTACCAAAATTTGTTTAAAAGATATTGGATTTCGACTAAAAATGATCTGGGAAATCCGAAAACAAAAAATATACAGGGTGTCTTATTTAAAATTCAAAAGTTCCAATAATTTTCGGTGAAACCGAAAGTCGTAAAAGTCTATCATATACACCCAGAAATTACGTTTTGATAGTCTAACAATTTTTTCAAGTTTGGTACGTATCGATGATGAAATTAAAAAATGGCAACCGGAAAGTGTTCTCGTTGTCACCCGTTATATATATGTACAATACATTACATTAAAAACGAGCCACCCATCATAATTCCGTTATTTTTATACTAATTAAAAATCCCTAAACAAGTCATTATTTCTAGTACAATAAAGGCCGGGTCTCACATAACCGCAACAAGCCCGTGGCCGTGCGCTTCACCAGTGAAATGTAGGGAGATGCGGTGCAAAATTTTGTATTTAATCAAACTGCAGTAATATGAGTTAATTATACCCACGCTTTAAATTAAACCTGATCATAAATTAAATCTATAACAAATAAGTTAAGTACAGTTTTAAGGGTTTACCACAATGACCACATATAACCACACCGAGTCCTGCACCATAGCACTGCCGTAACTGCGTTTTAAAATGTACCATTGTAATCAGATGCCGCAGGCTTAATATCACCGCTCTGTGCCCAACCACATACCCCCACCGCATTTTAACAAGTAAACAGAAATTAATTTATTTGATTTCTCAAAATATTTAAAAAAACTTATAAAACAAAAAATTACAATAAATTCGAAAGTTTTACGTACATATTATTCACAAGATCTAACAATAAAATTATTACACTTGTAATACTTATTAAATCACTTTTTCTTGTATAACCTTTAACAACTAACTTTTAATTTTATAAGCTTGCTTCGGAGAACATCGGCGCTCTGATCCACGTATGATTTCAAGTTTCAGACCGTACGGGATACGGTCATGCTACGATGCGGGTCTTGTGGGACACCGGGTGCGGTTCTTTGTGGCCAGACTTTCACCTGTACTACACTTAAAGTTTAAAAAAGGGGTACAGAGTTTGGTAGGAATATTTGTTATATTTAAACAAAAAGATATACATACATAAAACAATAAACTTGACAAAAATGCTTTGTATATTTTGTAGGGCATGAAAAGTGGTTTTAAATGTTTCCGAATTTATTTGCCCTACTTTCCTCTATCACCGTGAATCGAGCTCGGCGCGGTTATGTGTGGCCCGACCTTAATACTCAGTTTCCTGTTTTTGACGCATAACCTCTAAATATTTCAAGCTTTTAATTTTTATTCTAGATTGACCTAAAACGAAAAGAAAACAATAATTTTGGACCAAGTAGTCACTCGTTTTGTTAAAATGCACTTTGTATATAGTTGAATGTGTATATGGGAGATCTTAACAAAAACCCCAAACGTAAGTGTTTTTAAAATATTATTGCTTTTCCAGTTTGACCACCACGCGAGAACCTAGGACCGCCAGTTTATTGTATTATTATAACAGCCGTTTACACAACATTTTTTTATTATTATTAAGAAGTTGTAAATTCTTTCACTTTAAATAAAAAGCATTTGGAATTACATTTATTAACAAATATCACTTACAAAACAGTGTAAAATAAAAATACGCAAATTCCAGGCGCCACTGCTGGATCAATCATCGGCTTTGATTTTACCCAGTCTTGCCAACTTTTTCTCCGTGGAGTGCCCTTTCTTGCGTCCCTGACCTCGAACCCGCCTAAAAGTTGACGATGTGTTGCTACCTATTCCCAGTATAAATATAAACTAACCTTGAGAATTAACAGCAATTTTTATCAGGCTATCCAAATTTTAGGTTTTTATTATAACGCAAACGAACAGATTTTAAAGCGCTACCGAGTTTCTTATGGCCCTACATAATTCTTTTTTTTTATACCATACCTCAACTTTGACTTCAGTGTTTAAAAATTTACTCATGTCCCAGCTACACAAATAATAACATCCAAGAAAATTTTCAGCATCTTTCCGAAATTGCGATTTTTATTATATATCAGTAAACACCAGATTTTTAGGACTGTGTATAAAATCTGAAGTGTCTGGTCGAAATCTATTAACTTTGCAGACTTATCTACAACTTTAAGTTTTTCGGATATTTTTTACTTTTCACCAACTTACGCCATATATCAAAAAGAATCAAAAGAAAAATTTTTTGATAGTCCGACTTTAGCCGTGTTTCTACGGGCCACTTTTGAAGTTGATATGGGCCACAAAAGTGGTTCAACAATAGCCATACCGACGATAATTCACCAAGTATGTTGAAAATGAAACTTCTATGATTTAGGTGAATCATTACACCAACTACTTTTTGTGGTCTATATCATCCTTGTAAAAGTGGCCTGTGGAAACACGGCCTTAGTCTCCGTTTTATACATCCATTGCTTGTCGGTACGCCGATCCGTTCTTACTGGTCAGAATATTTAAGATTTCTTTTTCATCCATCAATTTGTATTAGTTAGGGATCCCTGGAAATTTTTTTTATCTTTGGACAAACCACGATGAATACTTAAAATTCTGGGGGAAAGCAAAGACCTCCGCGAGCAGCAGGTTCCGCCAGTCTAGAAACTCTAGGGATAAAAAGAACGAACAAAGTGGGAAGCTCGGAGTCTGTCCAGTTGGACCGTATAGGAATGGATTCGTGATCAGCACCCCGGTATACCAAATTTTATTATAATATAATCAAAAGATGCGTCTGGTTTGTAAAAAATTACCCATTTCTCGAGTGCAAGAATTAATAAGAAATAGGGTTATTGCAAAGTACGCCTCATGTGCAAAAATATCTTTTTGGCCTCAAAAATAAGTTTATAAGAACAAACTTTTTGAAACAAAATGAATTATCATAATGAGGTTTGAATGTTAGGATATTTACCAGAACTTTAAGCTATTTTTGTAGAGAAGAAACTTTTTAAAACCAGGGGTATCAACTTTCCGAGGAGGGGGCCATATCATCATTAAATGCCTATATTTACGATTGAGTGTGTTAAGGTAAAAAAATATCGGTTATAAAGGATGTGGCATAAAAGGAGGGTGGCCATGCCCCCAGCCCCCTATGACCCCCTCCTGTTTATAACTTGTATTAGTGCCTATAAAGAAACGGGCGAAAGAAATTTCATGGCAATTTTCGAGACACCATACCCAAAGGTTCGTTTTTATTTTACAGGAATATATGACACCAAATAAATACGGCCTACGGCCAAAATAAAGTACCAAAATTAAAAAATAATAAATTTATTTTAATCAGACATAGATAGCACAAATAGTCAAACCCAACTTCCTCTAGAGTGCTGAAATAATAATATTCAATATTTGACTTGTTCCGGTACCCTAAAGGTAAGAATATAATTTTTAAGTGTGTTTTAGTCTTTGGTTCAATTAAGGAATTTAAAGAAGACTTTTGCTTTACCAGAACTAACCATAAGTAAAATGGTATTATTATGTTAATATTTTGTAGTTTATTCGTAATTCCCTAAAACCGTTTTAATTATTCTTTCAGGGCCACAACTTTACCTGCTTTTATGACGCGGTGTCAAAATTTCTTTTTAAATAATTTGACCCTTCGATTACCCTAGAGTACAAACAGAATTTAGTGTCCAACGTTCGCCCGCAGAAAAAGTCCGTAATAATAATATACAGTTTAATTTTCTTTTTATAAAAATGTCTACATAAAAAAAAATACAAATTTTGTAAACGGTCATACCCCTGCCATTTTAAGTAGCTTGTGTTGAATTTTTTAAATAATCCTTGATGATGTAATAGTCTGTACTATATACCTATAAAAAATCTTTATAAGATAAAATGTATTGGCGAAATTTAACTTGTAAATACATATTATCCCAATCGATAAACCTAGAATTAGAAATGAAAAGGGTGTAGCTTTGTGATCGTTAAATTACATAGTCCAAGAGCCTTTGAGCGGCAAACCTTCGTCTTTTAAAAGCTGAAAGTTTGTCAGCGCATGCTCCTTACAAAAGGTAAAGCGATGGGAGACTATGACGTTTGATTTATAGTGGCTTTGGTAGGTACCGGATATCAAAGGTTAATAAATTAAAACTTAACTTTTGTTATTTTGTAAAAGCTGCATTTTATATTTTGTTACTAAGTTACCTATGAGACGATATTTTCTTAGTCGCCAGACAGTTTGACACCTTCAGCACCAGACAAATATTATGGGGTAGCCCAATGGTCCGAGGAAGTCCAATATTTCTAGGGTGGCGCAGCTCATAACGCCTCGGTCTGTGTTACGAAACGGTGTAATATTTTAAAATTATTTTTTTATAGGCATATGCAGGTGCATTGAGAGCATAATTTAAAATTATTATGAATTATACAGGGTGCTCAAAAAAAGATACTTGTCAAAGTTAGGTTTTTTAAATGGAACACCCTGTATATTAGTCAATTTTTGAATTGTGGTAACAAAAATAAGGTAAGTTTTATTAGCGATCCCTATATCAAAAATGAAAGGTTTTTGAGATAATTAGGATTTTTCAAAAAATACACAATAAAAACAATATTTTAATAAAATTTACCCAACTTATGGTTTACCTCCGTATAGTATGTGCTACAATGGTGAAAAACACATTGTAGTATTAACTTAATTTAAATTGGTCGTTAAAAATTATACAGGGGTGTTTAAAAATTAACATATATTTTTGTATACTTTTGAGTGCAAATAACTCGCTTATTTCAAATGGAATACCCTGTATATTTTCAGTTAGTCTGACGCAGAAAATATTTCTCTATAAAACTTTATTAAGGTTGTTTACCCTTAAAACTAATATTTTTTTAGTTATTTCCTCCTTTATAACTTTGTGCTCAAGTATCTCAATTGTTCTATAAAAATCAAGCAGGCTAGACTAAGCTTTGACACTATTTTAGCTTACTTAGTAAAAATATACACTGATAACAAATCCCGATGATATTTCAATCTATGTTAGATATTTTATTCCTAACTTTTTTTTTTGGTTAAAATCGTTTTTTGTGTAAGTAAGAAAACATTCTTTAAAAATTTTCATTAGACAAGTAGGCTGCGATGGATTAAAATATAGGTGCGTCATTGCAATTTCATTTGTTTAATCTTGACACAGCCCCTAATAGTTGTCAGAACTGGTAAATTTTTATCTTTTCTAATAATTATTTGTTACCTTTATAAAAAAATGAAAACTTATCCTATTCAAGAACGGGTCGATATGATTTTAGTAATTGGAGAGTGTCATGAAAACTGTTTACTGGCATCCAGAGTTTATGCTCAAAAATTTCCAAACCGAAATCATCCAAATAGACGTTCGCTTGAAAAATTACTTCAAGTATTTAAAACATCAGGAAGTGTTGCGTATACAAACCAAACAGGGAAAAAATTATTTTGGGAAATGAAGACAACGAATTTCGTATAATTGGTGCTTTAATAGAAAATCCCAATACAAGTCAACGAAAGATAAATCAAGAAACCGGAATAAGTAGAAGGAGCATCGGAAGAGTAGTTGACAAATATAAATATCATCCTTATCACTATCAAATGCATCAGGAACTGTATGAAGCGGACTTTTATAGACGAATTGATTTTTGTTTGTGGGCTTTGGATAAAATAGCGGAAAATGAAAGTTTTTTTGATTATGTCCTATTTACGGATGAATCAACATTTCATAATACTGGTCATGTAAATAGGCATAATTTTCACTATTACAGTGAAACAAACCCACATTTATTTCATACTTTGGACCACCAAAATAGATGGTCTGTTAATGTGTGGGGAGGAATATTGGGAACAAGACTTGTAGGTCCTTTTTTTTGAGGGACACATTAAATGGCGCAATGTTTCTTCAATTTCTAAGGTACAATTTGCCAGAAATTTTGGAAAATATTCCTCTTAACATTAGAAGAAATATGTGGCTGCAATTGGATGGTGCTCCAGCACATTTTCAAGCAAATGTTAGACAGGAATTGGATGCAAATTTTCCTCATAAATGGATAGGAAGAGGAGGTGAACAAAGTTGGCCAGCAAGATCTCCAGACTTAACATGTGTCGATTACTTTTTATGGGGATACATTAAAAATGTTGTATATGACATGCCGCCAACGACTGCTGAGGATATGAAGGAAAGAATTAGAGCAGCTTTTCATAGTGTAACACCACAGATGCTAACCAATGTTAAGCAATCATTTGAAAAGAGAGTACGCTCTTTGTATCGAAAATGATGGACGTCATTTTGAACATTTATTAAGTGATTAGGTTAGTTAATTTTAATATTCTATTAGTTAATTTTTTATTTTTTACTTTTTTGCTGTTACCCGTTCTGATATATTTTTATTTTATTAAAATTATGTTTGCAAAACAATTACTAATATTTTTGCTTTTATTTTATTAAAAATAAATAGTAATAGCACAGAAAAATATTAATATTTAGGCCCTTTTCTAAAGTAAGTAATAGTAAATGAAATTGCAATGATGCACCTATATTTTAAACCATCGTGCATCGCAGGCCACTAGACTAATGGATATTTTAAATTAATGTTCTTTAAATACAAAACCGATTGTTACCGAACATTATAAAAGTTAGGTATAAAATGTCTAATATAAATTTTATTAAAATAATATCGGAAGGTGATATTAGTGTTGTACAAAGAAAAAAATATTTTTACCACACAAGCTAAAATAATGTCAGAGCTACGTCTAGCCTCCTTGATTTTTATAAAACAATTAGGTTTTTGGAGCACAAAGTTATAAAACAGAAAATAACTAAAAAATATTAGGTTTAAGAGTAAATAACCTTAAAAAGTTTTATAGGGAAATAATTTCTGCTTCGACCAACCAAAATTACACAGGGTATTCCATTTAAAATAGGCGAGTTATTTGCACTCAAAAGTATACAAAAATATATGTTAATTTTTAATCACCCTGTATAATTTTTACGGACCAAATTAAATTAAGTTAATACTACAATGTGTTTTTTACCATTATTACATACTATACGGAGTAAACCATAAGTTGGGTAAGTTTTATTAAAATATTGTTTTTATTGTGTATTTTTGAAAATCCTAATTATCTCAAAAACCTTTCATTTTTGATATAGGGATCGCTAATAAAACTTACCTTATTTTTGTTACCACAATCCAAAAATTGACTAATATACAGGGTGTTCCATTTAAAAACCTAACTTTGATATGTATCTTTTTTTTTGAGCACCCTGTATAATTCATAATAATTTTAAATTATGCTCTCAATGCACCTGCATATGCCTATAAAAAATAATTTTAAAATATTACACCGTTTTCGTAACACAGACCGAGGCGTATGAGCTAATTCCCTTATTTGTTGCGCCTATCTTTTCATTTTTATAGGGCTAATAGGTAAATATGTTTTTCTGGGATTGTTAATTTTGGTTGAATATATTTGGTCAGGACTTAGAGAACTTTTCCAAAATGATGCATTTAACTTCATTATAAAAGATATCTATTTCATCTACAATTGGGCCTATACGTTTAATTTTAATTAATTTACCGTAAAGTTATGTCAGCATCCAACCCAGAAACCATGGTAACCTCACAGTGTTGATTTTTAAAGCACACTAAAAAAAAAGTTTCCTGTTAGAACCGCGAGAAATGCATGCTTTTTGGGGGCGCATCATTTATCAAGAATAATCATTATAATTCTGAACCCTAAAATTATTGACAGATTTGCTTTCACTGAATTATTTCCCATAGTTATTTCTTACAAGAGAACGGTTTAAGCTCAATTGTGGCTAAATCCAATTTCTTTTGCAACGAGGTTAAATGCATCTAACTTAATTACATTTAATAAGTCCAGTGGCGTCTCAAGAGGCAACTGAAGGAATATTTCTAACAAAAAAGGGTAAGCCATCGACTGTGTAAATGTGTGTAAAGTTTTTGTACTTTTTTAAATTGAGGAAATAAAAATACAGCTTTAATGTCTCCCAATTTTTTTCCTATCTTGTTTAGTCTAGAGAGAAAAAAAAATCACTAACTGCATATTTTTAGACCATAAAAAAAAGCATTGCAGGATCTTTTCTTTTAATAATTAGGTTTTATAATTTTTATTAGCAAATTTGTAACAACAATAATAAATACTTATTTAAATAAGGTTTATATCCAGTATAAGAGTTCTTACTAAAAGTAAGAGTTTTCGATTTTTTTGGTCTTGAAAACCTTAACACCCTGTATTTCAAAGTTTGGACCTTTAGGAAATATGTTTGGTATAGACTTTCTTTCCCGAAACAAGCTAAGAAATCATTACCTGTAATTTTAGGTAGGTATCCATTAAATTAACACCCTGTATAAGCTACGATTACTATATTTATGCACTATATGGCAAAATTAAAGGTTATAAAAGAGGTTAAAATTCACTAAGTACGAAAACTGTTGTTCCAACCTTCTTTTTGGATATTTTTTTTTTTTTTTTAATTTGGAAGAGCAACTCTTTAGCATAATCCATTACATTTGATAGCAATATGATAACAAAGGCTTTTCTTTTTTTATAACAAATTTTATATAAAATTGCTAATATCTCTAAAACAAAATTGTTACTTAGTTAGTTTTACCTTTATACCGATGAAATATAAACTGCTGCTCAATTCAACTGCAGCTGGAAATTTTTTGATAGAATTTCAAATCGTTATTACTCTTACAGTCAAATGCAACTATTAGAAAATGCGGCTTTTACCGTTTGTAGGATAACTTTTTGGGAAAAAAATGGCCATTTCACTTTGTTATAAGTTTTTCTCTTGTTTTTATTCTATAGGGTGTAACAGAAAGTCCGTTTTTACAAAAACTTTGTCAAAAGCGACATTCTACAAAAATAGTTTTTGTTTTTTTAATTAAATAGTGTTATTTAGTAGACCATTTAAAAAACAGAGGTTCTCTGGATTTTTGATATCTGCTCCATTTTTCATGTGATAATATTTTTCAATCAAATTGATTTTTTATATTGTACTCCCAGTATTTAACAGTTTATCACAGCGATTAATTTTTTTCAGATAATTTTAAATGTACATAGGTAGCCTTTTAAAACTGTATTAGAATTTTATTTCTTAAAAAATTATTAACGCATCAGTAGCGTCTCGCAAATGTAATTAAATTGTATTTTGGTAAAATATCAATTCCTAAAGTTTCTGTGAGCACCACATATTCTGTGTTTAGGATTTAGTAGTATTTCTTTACAATTTTTAGAAACTACGGACATTTATCTCGAAACGGTTTTTTACTTTTTTCAGAAGAAGTCATCAGTGGAGTGGATATCATTTTTCTGAATGCTCTTTTACTTATCAGAGGATTATTGCATGGAAGTAATAATTTATAATTCGGGTTATTTTAGGCATTTATCGATTATAAGATTTAAAAATGTTAACAATTGTTCTAAGTTAATCGATAAATGCCCTAAAATAACCCGGAATTACAAATTATTACTTCCATGAAATAATCCTCTGGTAAGTAAAAAGCATCAGAAGAAAAATTATATCTATGACTGATGACTTTTAAAAAAAAGTAAAAACCGTCCCGAGATAAATGTCTGTAGTTTTTAAAAATTGTAAAGAAACAATTAAAATCTTAAATACAGAATATGTGGTGTTCATAGAAACTTTGGGAATTGATATTTTACCAAAATACAATTTAATTACATTTGCGACGCTACTGACGCGTTAATATTTTTTTAGAAATAAAATTCTAATACTACAGTTTTAAAACGGTACATATGGACATTGTAAATTATCTGAAAAAATTATTTGCTGCATAAACTGTTAAACATGAGGAGCAATAGGGAAAAAAATCAATTTGTTGAAAAAAAATTATAATTACAAATGGAGCAGATATAAAAAATCTGACAAACTTGGTTTTTCATAACATTCCACTGAATAAAGACTGTACAAAGTTCTTGTAAACCGAACTTTTTTATTACACCCTGTAGAAAAAAACCAGAGAAAATTCCAAAAGTGAAATGACCATTTTTTCAGTATATCCTACAAAACGGTAAAAGCCGTTTTTATATTGAATTTAATAAGAGTAATAACGATTTGAAATTTACTAAAAAAATACAGTTGCAGTTGAATTGAGCAGCAGTTTAAAGTAAATAAGTATTAAAAATAACCTTAGTACAGGACATAATTTTTATTTTTTATGTACCAGTAAATATGTACAAAAATCAATGTTAACAGAAATTTGGCTAAATTCACTTCTGCTTTTTGTAGTTCAAAAATGTCCATCTCCACAAAATTCAGTGCTTTGTATGTAACTGTGCTGTCTCTTAACGGTGTTCAATGGTCTTAAGTCCTTGTAATTGTTGTTATAACAAATGTCTTTCAAGTAAGTTTAAAAAACCCTGTTTTGCATTAAACATATTTAAATTTTTTTAAAACATATATACAGGATGTCCAAGCACTAATGGCTCGTGAAACCAAACTAAATATTACCTATTTCAAAAGTTGTTAATCCGGGTAAGATAAAGGGTGGCAAAATTAAAAATGTTTTTACTTTTATTTTTGGTTATTTTTGATACATTTTGATAAAACATTGTTTTTAAGGGGGGTTTGCATGAAGTATTCAGATTAGATAATATTTTTTATGTCTAAACTGCAGGGGCTTGAATACATTTCACTGCTGTAATTTTTTTTAAAATTGTCGGCAAGTACGGAAATTAACTCTTCTTGCTTTTATATATAAAAAGGCAACTCTTTTGTAAATGACTCGCTCCATCAACCGTATTTGAGATATTAAACTTTAAGTTATTTAGTACTTACTTATTGAAAAATGCATATAACAACAGCGTATGATTAGCAACTGGCTAACCATAGTATAGTATAAAGCAAAGTCGCTTTCCACGTCGGTCCTTGTGTCTGTATGTATGTAAGGTGGCGCTTATATCGTAAAACTACTCAACAGATTTTGATGCAGGTTTTCTAATAGATAGAGTAATTTAAATAAAATGCTTATAAATATAATAACATGCTTAATATATTAGAAAACCACTGATGATTTAGAGATTTCTAATGTGAAATCGAAAATAAACACATTTTTGTGCGGTTACATTGCAAACGGTAGCTGAACTCAACGGGATAGATCAAAATAATGTTCTAAGTACTGTATTTCTTTACAGTATGGGAAAAAAGGAATTATTTGTCTACGAATTTAACGCGTGCGAAGCCGCCGAAAAAAGTTACTTATACTTTTAAGAATGATTTCATGTATTTACCCATATATTTTGGGTTTTACTAAACAACAGTAGACTTTGCAAAGTTTCGAGAACGGTTGCTTAGAGCAGATTTTTACAATGTACATATATCTTTTGTGTAAAAAGCATAGAGGATGATAATAGTGTAGGGAACGTTCTCTAGTCTAAATATAAAAAATATATATATATATATATATATATATATATATATGACGGTTCATGGTAAAAAAGACGCGAGTTCTCTTTGCAATACCTAGAAAGTATTAAAAATTATTAAATTTTATGGATTTTACATATTAGGCAGACAAAAATCATATTTTCATTAACATAACAAAAATATTGTTATTTTTTAGTTAAAAAGGGCAAATATTAATTTATTGCAGTACAATATCAAAATCACAAAAATGTCACATAACACCTTATCCACTGACGTCTTCAATTACTGAGTCTGCAAAAGCCCTTTAATACACGTTATATTAGGAGAGCTAGTGAACCCTTTTTGTGTAATGTTGGGTCTGTAAGGCTAGGAAGTTGTATTCATAGCATGCTAAGTACGATGTCATCACCTGGCAAACATCAGCCCTGCATATTTTTGAAAGTTAAAAAATTAATAATAAAAAAACTTAAAGCTGTAAGCCTCAAACTTTCCTGGAATTTAGTTTATTCATAGTAAAGTTAAAAAATGACAAACGTTCTCGATAAGCACAAGTACCTACCAGGCGAACTAAAAGGTAGAAAAAGTATCAGCCCTGCATATTTTTGAAAGTTAAAAAAATAATAATAAAAAAACTTAAAGCTGTAAGCTTCTAATTTTTTGGGATTTAATTAATTCTTAGTAAAGTTTGAAAAAAATTGACAGGCAAACTGAGAGGTAGAAAAATTATCAGCCCTACATATTTTTTAAAGTTTAAAAAAAATAAAATAAAAATAAAAACTTTGAACTGTAAACTTTAAATTTTTCTGAAAATTAGTTCATTCATTGTAAAATTTGATAAAAAATTGACAGGCGCTTTCGATGAGCACAAGTACCTACCAGGCGAACTGAAAGGTGTGGCTGATTTGGGTGGCCATAATTCCAAAACTAATAAAGTTAGATGTACCTAATGTGGTATTTTCTTAAAGCTCTTTTAAGATCTTAATAATAGTTAAATAACATTCGTCTGGGGTGTCTCATTAAAAAAAAAACACTTTGTATATTATCACCAGTATCACCGTTAAAAAATCTTTAAAAAGTTCTAAGAAAACACCACATTAGGTACATCTAACTTTATTAGTTTTGGAAATATGGCCATCCAAATCGGCTTTTCAAAAATATACAGGGTGATAATGTGCAGGGCTGATGCCTGCCAGGTGATGATTGTCGTACTTAGCATGCTTTGACTCATCACTATACAAATTTCTAGCCTTACAGGCTCAACGTTACTCGAAAGGTTTACTAGCTCTGGGACTTTTAGGCAATTACAAATTTGAATTAGGCGCATGTGTAAAGCGACCTTTAACCGTTTTTAAGCCATTTTCCAAAATCGACTTTGGGTTAATCCGATCCATGAAAACCCGTTCAAAGCCAGGCGAGTGAAAGCCAGGGTTAGTCAAGTTAAACAAAAGTGTAAAAATGTGCTGTTTTGTTTTTCTAGGTTTTAATAATTTATTTCGTGTCTATTAAACGAGCAAAAAGTATTAAAAATAATTAATAATAATAATTTACAGCCTAAATATTGTTAAAATCTGTAAACATAACTGCTTGACCAAGAACAGAGCAAAAGGGTTATTTAGAAAATAACGAAAAACCCAGTAAATCTTAAAAACAGCTTATTTAATCTACCTCCAACCCATAGGATCATTATTTAAAAATGCCTTTTAATGCATAATTCGCATTATATTAACAATATATTCTATCAAAATAATTATTGTTATGCAATTTACGACTTTTTAAACGTTTTAAGAGCATTAGCACATGCGATTTATTGAAATTTTAATTTGATATATAAAAGCGCTCATATAAGTTTATTAAATAAAGGTTTTAAATAAAATACAATTTTTGAAACTGGATTTTATGTTATGCTTTTCAATTGCAGATATGTTATTATCACTCTATGTGTGCATGACTGACATATTTATAGTAATTCCAGTTTAGTATCAAATTTATTTTAAAATAATAATTATTGATTTTTTAGGTGAGTATTAAAACAAAGAAGATTTAACATAGTATCCTTTCTGGCTAAACTACATCTTCAACTCATTCTAATACTACTTATGTTTGTACTACATTGCTTTCTTCGCATAAATAAAAATAAAAACAAAAGGATTTAATTGTTTTTTTATTATTTAATTTTATTTATTTATGTGCTGTTTTTAAACAACGTTTTGGTTATTGGATACATGAACAATATGATATAAATTAATAACTTGTGGTTATTGGAAAATCACGTAGTAAGAACCTGTTCCAGAAAAAAAAATAAAAAAAAATCAAAATACACAAAAACCCACAATATATATGATTTTTTTTAAACCCTAACACATATGTTTATAAAAACTTTTTTGATAAAAGGACATAAGAAATCACCCGCTTAAGTTTCGTACCGTAGTTAGGAAATCCATTTAATACGCAGAACGCGCCTCATAGAGTTGTGCACAGTGCTGACGCATTTTAAAAAAGTAAAAACAAATTATAGAAGGAAAAAAATCCATTAAAAAAGGTAGAGAAAATAACAAAAATTAAAAAAAATTAAAGACGATTTAAGGTTGGAATGGGGAGAGTGGGGGGTTAGGTTTGAGATACGGTATTTCTTGATTTCCGGCAAAACTACAAGTCCTAAAAAAGCTAAATAGCAAAGTTGTAGGCAATAAAAAGATCTACAACTGTTGTATTTGGGCTTTCTTTACATTACCCTAAAATTTATGTAAAAAATTCAAATAAGCAAGTTTTTGTTTTTTGATCTTAATATTTTTTAAATGAAATAAATTATAAAAAAATGGTAAAACGTACCTTTACGTGTCCTTAATAAACTTTTTTTTGGGTTTAAAATATTTGTTTTTTCACATTATTTTGACTTAATATCTGCAAAGTACATTTATATTCAATAAAAATTCACGTATTAAAATATTTCGATTTTCAAAAACTCGGTGGTCTTTTGGCTCGTAAAAATTTCTATTTCTTGATGGTGTGAAAAAACATTTACGTTTCAATGCAAAATGTTAAAAAAATCCCAAATTCGATTTTTTTAAAATCATTAATAGGCCAGTATCAATAATTTTTAAAAGGAAAAAAGAAGAATAAAACCAATTAAAAATGTAAAGAAAATAATAATAATAATGAAATGAAAAATATAGAACGGACAATCTTACGTCAAGAAGTAAAAGAAGTTAAGTTTTTAAGGGAAAAAGGTGATTTTTCTTGATTTTTACAAAACTACAAGTTTTATGGAAATGCAACTTTAAAGAAAATTTACATTGGAAATATATATTTTTTACACCATCAGAAAAAGATATTTTAAGAAACAAAAAGCCCACCGATTTTTCTAAAAAGTCGATATTTTAACACGTAAATATTTGTTTAAGAATAAGGGTACATTTTTAATATAAAGTCAAAATGATATGTAAAAATATATTTCCAATTAAAAATATAAAACAGTATATTTGGGACATACAAAAGGTAAGTTTTGACCAAATTTTATGTTTTTTTTTCTTTTAATATAAAAGATGAAAGTTAATATCCAAAAACGTGGCTATTTAATTTTTTTTCACACTCCCACATTGATCACTCGTAATTTATTTTTTCCTTAATTTATTATGTTTTGTACCTGTTATAATGGGATTTATCCTATTATAATTTTTGGTGTCAAGAATTACCGACCCTGGTTTATTAATCAAAATAGAGTTAAAACCCCCAAACCCTATTGTCCCCTATTACCTGGTCGGTTGCCTGAAACAAAATAAAGAAAAACAACGAAAAACAAAGAAATTTAATTAAAATTTACCCTTTGGGGTGGCAGTTCTTCATCATTATACAGGGTCTACAGTAACTCCACCAACAAACTTCAAGTGGTGATTCTACGTTGAACAATAATAACAAAACCTTATATGAACATTGAACATACATATACCCTAAACGTCTTAGTTTTTGCACTACGGGGTGTTAAAAAAATCATTTTACTGTCAGCTACCAATAACCATTGTTTTTTTTATGTGCTCCCACTAGCGATCGACTGTTTAAAAAATACGCCCAGTTGAAATTATTTTGTTTTTCCTAATCCATGTTTTATTTATTTTTAATTGTAAATCGTTGTCTTTCGATATCATTCTCTAATTTTATTTCTGATTTATTTTTGGGGTGGCTTAGAATATATTCATCATTTTTGTTTATTAGTATTGCTGAACGACCCATATTTTTACAGTTTTTTGAAAAAAAATCACTTTAAACTCCAAGCTTAATAGTGGGTGTGACTAAAACAAATAAATCGCATTGACTGAGGCGTCAAAATAGATCCTCATCTTTGGTTATGAGCTCTTATAAAAGCCATTAGCTGCAAGGTACCTGTTGCAAGAATAATATTTTTGTTGTATGAAATAACAATTTTTATTGTATGTTACCTAACCCTCAATTAGGCGCGCCGATGTATTTTGTACACCAATCTTAAAAAAACACCAGCAATCGATTAAAAACTGATTTCTACTACTGCCGATCCTTGTATCTTAGCAGAAGCATAGGCGTAACTAGCCAGTGAACCTGGAGGGGCCTGGCAACACCCTGGGAGGAGCCCGAACGCTGTTAATACGTTATATGTACACATATACCATATTGGAATATTTTCCTGGGGGGGCTGGCCCCTAAGCCCCTCCATAGTTACGCCGGTGAGCACAAGAATGTCCTTGTTGTGCTGGGACAGTCTTAGTTGAAAATCATATTTGGTTATAAGGATATCGTTATTTATTTTAACACAATTGCACATTATCAAAAATAAAAGTATTTAATAAAATTAAAGTATATTCTGGTCCAAAAACAAAATCAAAAGATTTTGATATTGAAACTGAACTTGATGCATGTGATCCTACAAAATTATTTTATTGTGTTTTTATTTTTAAGTTTTTTTTGCTTTTCTAAACTAGAATATATTAATTTTAAGGTTAAGCAATTTAAATAAATACATATTTAGTATTAAACACGGTATATTTAAAGTATATATCTGTAAAAGGTATTTTTAAAACTCTAACTTTTATTGGTGTATTAAATACACCAATAAAAAGTTAAAGTTTTAAAAATACCTTACCTACATACGTACTTTAAATATAGGTGACCAATTATATATTATGTTTATACATATTTTTTGCGCTCTAGCAGCTGCTTCTATATGGGGCAAGCTGATGTAGCCCTTTATTCCAAACACATATATTGTATTGTAAATTGTATAAAATTGTTTTTTTTTGTTGGAATAACAAACCATTTATTATTATTATTAATTACTGTTTAGTTCTTTACGCGCCTAATTAGGGGTTTTAAATTTAGCTGTGGTAACCAACTGGCCGACCATAGGAAATTAAAAGCATAGTAAATATTAGTGGTGGGATGTGTGTTGCTCGCATCGTCATCCAACAAAAGGCGGATGCGGTGGGCCAGAGAAAGCCCCTAAGTGAAGCCAGCGCGTTTGTTGCAGCGGTAAATTAGGCGAGTACATAGCAAGTCGGTGGAAGGGATTTAGTGCTTGATTTGTGTATGGTCGACGGTTTGGTTTGCATACCGGTATATTATGTATTATAAAAAAAACATTACTGCACTATAAGGCTTTTAAAAGGTTTCAAATGATTTATATCACAAGCAAAAATGTAATTTTATTAAATACCAAAAGTTACATGTTTTCTAAAATTAAAGTTAAAAGTTTGTATTAACTAAAAGCAAAGAGAGAAGTCTACATGAACATCTCAATTAACATTTTAAGCGAAATTAGGTTTAAAACTTGAAACACTACCGGCAAAGTTTTACTTAAACATTAAAGAGATACTAAAGTTTTAATAACAAAAAGTGCGCTGTTAGAATTTTGTGTTGGTATCATTTAACTTCCTAAAACTTAAGTAAATCTAACAAAACTACTGTTTATACAACGGCGCCAAATTAACGTTATAATGTAGATGTTTTACAACTTTTTATGTACAATTTTATTATCTGTTTTGTTTTGGAAAGTAAAAAGACTTGGAAAATTTAAAATGGAGCAATAAACCATGGCACAAAGGACCAAAATCATAGAATTTTATTTTTCAATAATTCTGACGCAGCAAATGTATCGCCGACATACGGGTTGAACCCTCAGTGCCAACAATATACAGAGTGGTTTACTTAAAAAAATGGAGCAATTTTTGGTCAAACCAAAAGTGACTGAAAAGTAAAAAATTTGCGCAAACGCTCCTCTACTTATACCATTTACCAACACCAAGTTTCATGTCTACTCGGTATCGGGTTTAGATTGTCCAAAGAGTTTTACAAAAATACCAAATTTAATGTGTCTATCTCTATTAATTTTAGATATGAAGAGCTTATTGTAAGAACACGATAAGCCACAATCACAAAATACGAAGTTATTAAATTTTTAAGTTAAAAAAATATTGCCATTCAACTTTTATTAAAAATCAAATGAGTTAACTAACTTTAGGGATAATACTTAATATTTTCGCTTAATAAATTAATAATTAAATAATTAAGAGAATAGAACTTAAATAAAATAAAAAAATTTGTGGCTGTGTAGATTATCGTGTTTTAATAATAAGCCCTTTATACAGGTTGAGCTGATTAAGATAACACATAGGCAATGTGAGGAAAAAGAGACAATCTAACTAAATCCCGGCATGTAAACATGGGTGACTAATACTGCTTGTTTTGTTATTTTATTACTGGCCGATATACCAAAATTGCTTGCTTAAGCAATATATAGTAAGGATATTAAAAGTCCTCACCCCTTTTAGTTTTAAACTGGACAAGATATCGAGATCGGGTAACATTTGGTTAAAAGAGTGTCACCTTAACTATTTTTTGGCATAAAATAATTTCCGTCACGTGGTCTAGTGCGAAGGGGGCACTAACACCTTTTTTCCAAATGGAAAGGAGGGTCATGTAGCACCTCGCTTTTAAAGGCCTTTAATTACCTAATTATTGCCACTTTGTTTTTTAAAATCAACCTAGGTGTTCCAGACATACAAGTCAATTTCATTAAAACCGCATTGTTTTTACACTATTAAATCCAAATTTTAATCGGTTCTAAGTCTGAAAGGGCTAGCCGATTTTTAAAAACAAACTAGCGTTTAGTTATTAAGAAAATCAAAGAGCCTTTTAAAACGAGGTGCTATATGACCTCCCTTTCCTTTTAAAAAGAAAGTTGCTAGTGCTCATTTAACACTAGGTCCTATGAACGAAATTATTTTATGGCAAAAAGTTATTTAAGTGCAACCCTTTACCCAAATTTTACCCAATTTTGATATCTTGTCCCATTTAAAAGATAAAGGAAGGGAAGGACTTTTAATATCCTCACTATAATAATTTTGTCCAACTGTCCTATAAGCTCGCTGCACTGTGCGGCGCTCCGCGTCTCTTTAATCCATTATTTTCTCTTGATAGTAATGAAAAACTTTTTACCTCGGTACGTAAGGTATCTACTATTAGAAATATGATAAAAAATGTTAACTAAGACTTTAATTATAGTGTAACATTTTTAACAGTCACTTTTAAAATTCAAAAAATTAATGGGAAAATAACTTTATCCTGTGTTACCTCAGTATATGCAAAAAAATACTTAACTAATTTCTGCTACACTTACAGAACCAGATTGTGGTTGACACAAATTATGACAGCATCATCAAGGACTTCTAACTAAAACTTGTCCTACAGGACACCTGTTTGGATACCAAAGACAGTTAATTGGTGGATTGGAACAATTAGTTTGCGACAATACAGTTAACGAGTATAATAGCCCTCTAAAAGAAACATATACAGAGTGCTTTAGAAATAGTTTACATTTAAAATCGATATTGTCTGTTACTATTGCAATTAAAAAATGTTGTTTATAGGAATTGTCTACAGCTAGCTATGGTTTATAATAAAATATAAAAATTGCCATGTACAGGGTGGGTCAAAAAGATGTTAAATTAAAAAAACCCTTAAAACTAAAATGCATTTTAACTACGCTATTATACCATCTAGAAATTACAAAATTGCTTAAATTGTAAGATTTATAAATAGGTATATAATAAAATAAAAAAAATATTATACAGAAAGTATCAATTTTTTTATTAGGTTTCTTACCACTATTCAATGGATTTTGATGCGTTTTTTTTTATTAATGAAGTGATTTAAGATGACGGTTTAGTTAATATGTATACAGTGCATTTCTTTAATGCCCCCCCTTTATTTTTTGATCGAATTAATTTTAAAAATTAAACTTTAAAATATAAAATTGATGCATAAATACTATATTTTAGAGTGAAATTGACAGATGAACATTTTAAGATGGCGGCTGACGCCATATTGGAAAAAAGTTAAATGGAAAGAGGGATCTTGTGGCACATTATTTTAAATCTCCTAATGAGTACTTTATATTCCCAAAATATAAAGTCAATATCTTTTTCTAATACAAAATGGCAAAACATTAATCTATAGGATTCTCGGTGGATTCCTTATTTCCATTTTCCTGGTGTGTCTAGGGATCTATAATTTCGGGCAACAAACATTTAAAATAAAATACTTTCAATTTTTCTTCCATGTTTTTTTTCCAAAAATCATTATCTCTCCAAATCTAAAATATTCAAAACCAGTTTTATTTTAAATCAATTTAAAATCACCGTCGTGTCCTTACCTTTCGACAAGCATACCCTTGGGTGTCCAGACAATAAAATAACAATAATCTCTCTGTGTAATGTGTAACTGCCCTTGAATTTGATAGTAATAATCATGTTTTAAATTTAATGCCATTTTACCATTTTCATCTAATGTGGCAAATTTGATTATCTTATTTTTTAATGGCTTCAGTTGGAGTAAGATTGAAGGCCTTAGATGGACATTTTACTTCGACAAGACCTCGCGACCCTACTAAACCATCTGGACTGGCAGCTAAAGCGCTGCAGTTCTTATCGATAAAAAGGCCACAATTTTGAACTTTAATGTTAAATTCTGCTTCAAATTCTTTAATTGCGAAAGGTTCCTTTTCATGGCCATATCGAGTGTGCTCATTTCCTCGGAAATCAGAATAAAGCAGCTGCTTAACTTTGTTTTTACAATTAGTTTTAGGTAGCATTTTACAAATGGATCCAAAGTTAGATGCGGTTAATCGTAACCTTCTTTCTTGGCTCCACAGTGGATTTCCTCCTTGTCCTCTAGTATTTAGCTCAATGTTACTTATTTCCTCCTCACTTTTTTCAAGATCCCTTAAAAATACAGATTTTGGTGGCCCCTCCTCTATGACTGCCCCTGAATGCGACTCGTTGAATTACTGATCGTTCTGTTCTTGGGGGACTTAGCTCCCCTCCTTCCGCCACAAATGATAATTGTATTGTAAAATTAAAATTATACTTACGAACTGTTATCTTCTTGGCTAGTGTTACCAATGAACCGTCTGTTTCTTTTCTTTAGCGATTTTTTTTTCCCATAATAAACGCTTTTTTCAGTCTTTATTTTTCCCATTATGATGCACCTGAACTACACTAGTAATGTATTTACACAAAACACAGATTTTTTACAATGTTTTAAAAACAAAACACCTTAAAAAGTATTGCTTGTTACATGCGGCCAAAAGCCGTATGTACAGGGTCCGTCACGACGAGTTGAGTCGACAAGTATATAGGAAACGCCTAGGAATATTTTTCTGAAAATTTATATAGGAGGGTAACTGAAAGAGCTCTCTTCAACAAAAATATTTTCAACTCTCGACAACTTCCGGTTATACCGGAAGTAGACATCAACTTCGTCATTTTAAATGGAATGTCCTATTTTTTATTAAATTTTTGGAATCTACGTTAAATTTTAATACAACTTTGTAAAAAACATCATACACCTAGATCTAGCCATTTTGCAGCAATTTCAGTTTTTTCGAAATATTTGACAGATGCAACCTTAGACAAAAATAACAATTTCTTGAAATTCAAACAAGATAGGCTAACTATTTTCTGACTTTGGATAAATAAGATCCATATCTTACCACTCACATGAAAATTGTCAAGAAAATATACAAGGTGCCCAAAAATTAACACCGTATTCTGATATTTTGCAAACTCAAAAACTTCATTTTTTTAAATGTCAACCTTATTTTTTTTTCTTCACCAATGGATTCTACGCTACAAAAGAAGGGCACTTTATAATTACAACCCTATATTTAAAATGAACGGTTTGCGTATAAAGATTTGCTCTAAAACATATTAAAATTTTAAGTCGCTAGTTTAAATTGTTTTAAAGATATGAATTTTTGAATTTTACTAAAAAGTGCCGATTTTGACCTAAAATTGTCGCTTTATTATTTAAAATTTTTAAAAACTTTTGCGCCATTCCTTAGATTATTTAATTGCCTGTTGAAAAGCTGTTTATCACTTTTCTCTACGATAACTGGAAATCGGTAAAAAATTGAATAAAAAAATGACCAAATTTTGCCCAAAAACCACGAAAAATTTGTTGCTTGATTTCGTCAAGGCGGCTGTTTGATTCGATTTTCTTGGTCACAAGGAAGAAAATACAAAAGACTAAAATGTTGTATTGCCTAATTATATAAAAAAATATAAAAACGTCAAAAAAGTCAGTTGCGTGCTTTTTTGCTCAATAATATAAATTGCGGTGCCCACCGAGACGCCACTGGACCCAATAATAACAATTTGGTTAGAAATAAATAAGCGCCTTACTACTTTAAATAAATGTACCAAATTTTATCCAAATCGGCCCAAGCATATTAAAAATATTTGGAAAAACTATTTTTTTCCTTAATTTTTAACTCCCTGTATCTCAGTAAAAGCAACTCCGGACATATGTTTATAAGAACTTTTTTCAGAAAATAACATAAGAAATTACACCATGAAGTTTGATCCCAGACTTCTAAAACACCCTGTATACATATGTATATGAAAAAGCAGTTATATCGTTTCTTTTTGGCTTTTGTTTTTTCGTACGGTATATAAAAAAAGTATTTTTCTTATCTATCGAATGCAAATATTCCGAAAACCCTAATTCGAGGAAAAACTGTTGCCTAATAAGATTAGCATAATAGAATAAATCCTAAAAGAAAGTAAAAATACAATGACTCAACCAGAATAATATTATAACCAGTAACCACAAAATCAGAATAGTAATTATTTTTACTAATACATATTATATTTAATTTATGAAAAGGTTTTTTCAGTGATTTAATGCTTGGAGGGGTATGTGCCCGAGTAGTTGGAGAAAACCTTAATTAAATTCGGGATCCAATTATAAATATTTTAACCACGAATTGGCCTAATAAAAGTGTCTTACGAAAACATGTGTAATTAAAAATTAATAAATCACAAACATAAGTTCACAGTCGGAAAAATCCTAATTTGCAAAAAATTATCCAAACTCTATCCCTTTCCGCAGCTAGAAACATACTAGCAGTGGTCACTAAGCGGGCCGAGCGCGACGCTGTGCAGGCTGCACTTGCCGTCTCGCGAAGTTATGCGTAGTGGGGGTTGAAACATTGTTGACACATGTACAAATTTAAGATGAGCCTACTGATTTATTTCCCAATTTTTTGCATTTTTATTTTTCTGATTATAAAAGTTTCCTAGTGAAAATGGAAATTTCATTCTTTCGCCATTCTTAATAAAATTATTATGTCTAGGCCGCTCTGGAGTCACTTTTTCTATTTTTTCCTTTTTGGAAAAAATAAAAACAAAAATCAAAAAATGAAAAAAGTGCTTCCAGAGCGGCCTACACAATAATATTCCAAAACGCTCAGTGAAGACCGAATTTAAAAATCTTTTAAAATAGCCAAGCTACTTAGGAAAAACGTTTTACTGGGGTGACTGAAAGGCAAAAAAACGCTTATTCCATTGGCTCCATTTTTTCTACTTATTTCTTGATGAAGAAGTAGTAACTTAGAGTTGCTGCTACTTCCATTATATCTACCTGTTTACCTCACGTATTACCGGGCAAAGCTTCTTTGAAAGTTGTGGTGTTTTACAAATAAAAATCCCTAAAAAAGCAACATATGATTTGCTGGTTTAATTATGTTTAATTTTTTTGGTCTAAATTTTTAAAATTTCCATAAGCAAGTGAATTTATAATAGGCACTAGCTAAACGATCGGCTTGGATGGCAAACTTTGGCTAATGGAAGAAGGACACAAAATTAGCCTGAGTAGGTTGCAGGGATAGAGGGGACAAAACAAACCACCTTCTAATCTAATTCAATCCAAACGACCGCCGGCGATTTTGCTCCAATTATAAGAAGAAAACCGCCTCGCGCCTATATACTTATAAAAATATTTAAAACCGCCCAATAATAGTTAAAGTTAATCTAACTTAAATAATTATTTAGTTTGTTTATAAATCAAACAAAAAATAAAACTGGGGGACTTGTTTGACCCCTACAAAGATTTTGTCAGAGCTATTTATTAGATTTAATATATATATATATATATATATAATTCGGATATACTCCCGGAATGATAACTTTACATATATATATATGTATATATATATATATATATATATATATATATATATATATATATATATATATATAATATATATATATGCAGCAAGAGGAATTCCGACCAAGAGGTTAGAGTTAGTAGGTTGCAGTCAACTGCAACTCTAACTAGTTTCAGTCTGAAACTACCCCTCCTTTTTTAGATATGTATATACTATATACATATATATATATATATATATATATATATATATATATATATATATATATATATATATATATATATGTATATATATATATACATACATATATATACATATACATATATATATATGGATATATATTCGACGATTTCAAACTTTTTAGAATCTTGCATTGCTTACTTTAATGCTGACGTCCTGATAAGTTATTCCTTCGCCTTTTCTGCCTGACAATATTTTTCATTAGGTGTTTTTTGGTGGTGTTAAATATTTAGTTAATATGACGAAATATTTTTGAGACGTGTCTCTTTTAATTATAGGCCTGTGATATAGTAAAATCTACCACGAAACGTTGGGATAAATAAAATAGTGGTGTTAATTTGCCTGTCCCTATCCCGCTATACTACCCCAACCATTTCCAAAGGTTGCTATAAACTAAACTACAATAATAAACAATAAAACCACAAAATTCTAAACACCAAACGCTAACGGCACAGCAAAATAAATTATTATTAAGGTTAGGTTAACTAAAGGTCGGGCCACACATAACCGCACCAAGCCCGATTTAACCGTGATAGAGAAAAGTGGGGCAAATTATTTCGAAAAAATTCAAAAGCACTTTTCATGCCCTTAAAAATATACAAAGCATTTTTGTCTAACTAA
The DNA here is from genome assembly GCA_014170235.1 of Listronotus bonariensis. Taxonomy (NCBI): domain Eukaryota; kingdom Metazoa; phylum Arthropoda; class Insecta; order Coleoptera; family Curculionidae; genus Listronotus; species Listronotus bonariensis. The sequence goes on along the minus strand of JACEGR010005090.1, from coordinate 32,384 downwards.
GTCTATTGTTTTATGTATTTATATCTCATTGTTTAAATAAAAAGATTTTTCTACTAATATCTGTTACCTTTATTCCAAATTTTGGGTGTAGTATAGGTAAAAGTCTGGCTACACATAACTGCACCAAAGTCCCACAAGACCAACATTGTAGCACGACCGTGTCTCGTAAGGTCTGAAACATGCCCAGCAAATGAAATCATACACGGATCGGATAGCGCCGATGTTATCCGAACCATGCTTTGAGTTTACGGGCGTTACCTTCTATTTCAGTTCATTACGTATAAAAATAAAAAGTTACTGGTCAAATGTTAGTTGTCGTTTGTTGTAAACAAAAATTCAAAAAATGTGAATTAATTAGTATTTAAAACTGTCAAATTAATTTTATTGTTACATCTTGTGAATAACATGTAAGTAAAACTTACAAATACATTTTTATTATTGGTTTTACAATTTTTATTATTATTTAAATTACTATTTCGAAAAATCAAATAAAGTTATGTTTGTTTACTTGTCAAAATGTGGTGCGGGTTATGTAGTCGGGCACGGAGCGGTGATATTAAGCCTACGGCATTTAATATCTCGATAATCTTAAAAGCTGTGTTTGTAAAGATTTAATTTATGATTGGGTGTAATTTACAGCGTGGTATAATTGACTTATATAACTGCAGTTTGATTAAATATAAAATTTGTGCATCGCATCCCACCTATATTTCACCAGGGAAACGCATGGCAACGGGCTCGTTGTGGCTTTGTCAGGCCCGACCTTTATTCGGCGGTTTTTAATCGTTTTGCATTGCCGTCGGATAATTTAGCTTAACGTGTATAATTCAGTTTTTAAATTGTGTTTTTGCCAGTTGAAAAAGATGGATTGGATTTTTTTTTGCTATTACGTTTAACTATGGATAGTACATTAAAAAAAAATTATTTGCGAAAAGCTCAATAAAAACTAATTTTTTTAACGAAAAATTATTACTTTTAATCGCAAATAACTTAAAATATTAGTTTTATGAAAAATATGTTAAAACATATCTTGCTAAGAATCACTTTTTCGGTCGATTTCTGTAAAGAAAATGTAATAAAAAATGTCCACCTCAAGTAGGACTGGCAACCACCCCAATGGTTTGGCGCCTTTTGGTTCGAAATATATTTTTATCCTTGGGCCATTTTGTACCTTTTCTTCAAATTTAAGTCAATCCATACAAAATCGAAGAATTGCGAGGTTTTACCTCTTTTTAGGCTGCATTTTCTGTACTATAGATCACTGCTACGTAATAAACACATTCAGCCAAATAAAAAGGTACATAGGCATCGCATAAAAAGAAGATAGTCTAACGCATGTAGAACAGTATCAGGTAAAGATTAGACAAAGAATGCAGGTATTTAGACCAGTTTTATTCTCGTAATGTTGTTTCTTTACTGAAGAACTAAAGGGTGTTACAAATTCGATGCTTTAGCATTGCTATCTTGGTGATTTTAAGAGATAGAGAGTTGATCAAATTCAGGCAAAGTTGCGCATTCAAATGATGAAAAAATTTCTTCTGGAGACATCCGGAAAAAGCGAAAAATTCAATATCCCATTTTCAGAAGAAGAAAAAGTAGCGGCAATGGGGACGGCAATAAAAACGACTTTTTATCTATTGAATCTTATTAAGGCTTTCTGAAACCTTAAAATGATGCAAGTACTGAATCGAAACGTCGCTGAACAGACGAAACGTCGTTTTTATTGCCGTCCTTATTTCCGCTACTCTTTCTTCTTTTGAATTGTTGGCAAAGGACGATAACTACCATGAATAATTAATTTTATTTTGTAAGACCCTGTTCATGATTCTTTTTAAAAACCAATAGCACTTTTTAAAGGCACTTTTTTATCCAGTCCAAAAAAAAACACAATTCCGATACGACGTTTCGTTTTACCATCATTAGCTTCATTTTTTAAATTCGGACCAGGATGATGGTGGCTAAAAAAAAACGTCATGTCGGAAAAATAAAAATGTTTTCTTGAAGAGCATAAAAGTGTTTTAAGTTAGTGATTGGTTTTTAAAAGAATCACTGACAGAGCCTTAAAACATAAAATGGATAATTAAATTTTTAGGTTTTTTTCGGATATCTCCAGACCTAACTGGAATTTTTAAATTTATTTTTGCCCAATTATTGTTAATTTAACTGCCTTTCTATCTCTCATAATAACTGAGAAAGCAATGCTAATGTATCGAACTTGTAACATCCTGTATACCTTTAAATTTGATTGAACGTAACTATAGTAAAACATTACATTTTACAATAAACCGTTTAAATTTTAATATTTTACAAAAAGCGAAGATACTTATGTAAGTGTCAAAACAAGATATATTTTTAAAAACCAACTTTAAACAAAATATTATTTGGTTTTTCTCCAGAATAAAATTAAAAAGTTTATTTAACATTTTAGGAAAATTAAAACTTTTATACAATATGAAGAACTAAATATTCTGCTCTTACACAATATAATAAAAGTATAAGCATAAATAACCACCTTGTAACACGGGATTTACTTTATCTAATATTATTGTTGGTAAACCCAGTTTTTTGTCTGAAATATTACGTAATACCAGTAATATTTTAAAATAATTACAGGTAGTATTATGTGTGAGTTATGCCTTTAAATACAAATTAAAAAAAAATTAAATATATATTTTTTACTTCCGATTAAATGTAATTTTTTTATCGTTATTAATATTACACTATATTTAGGTACACTATGACAAGAGGTAAATAATTGATTTTTTACAGTTCGATGCCTCTTAAGCTTCTTATATCAGTGCTTTGTTTAATTATTGTTATTGAAACTGGAGGAAGTCTAGGGGTGCTTGGCAACACCATGGAATGAGCCCGGACGCCGTCAAATCATTATATGTACACATACAACATACAGGTACCTTTTTTTCTGGGACTGGCCCGGCAACACTTGGGGGCCCGGCCGCACCAGCCCTTATCAAAAGTACAATAAAGTAAAAAATATTAAAATTTGTGTTGTCTTTAAAAACAGGTTAAAAGTTTCATAGAAACAGTAATATAGTCTTGGTTGACCCACTTTGATAGCGAATTTGCTGGAGACATTCAGTTGATAAGGGTTTTATTCACGAAACTGTAACCCTTTTGATTTTTGGCACAATGTTTAAAATTGCATGTAAAAATATTAGGGTAAACTTATCAGACAAAAAGTTAACGCCTTCGCGCAATCTGGCAACCGAATTATGTCAAAGTTGACAGGCTGGGCTAAAGTGCCGCTTTCATATATGTCGAGTTGAGGCAATAAAGCAAAAAGGTTCGGAATTTTCTAGGACAGGACAGGACGAATCGAAATGCGGTATTTTGCATTTGCTTCCAAAAATTATTTGTAAAATTTGTACCTAATATTTACCGTTTACAAACCGAAAGTTGCATTGCAGTAGCCAAAGCAAGGAAAATTTGGGAACTTTTAAATAACAGTCAGAACTGGCCCAAGGCATGTAATTAGGGGTTTTTGGGTCGCGGATAATGATTATTAAATATTGCATCGACATTCATATCGAAAACGCCCCCCCACACACCTGGTGCACCAAAACCTAATCTTTCGTGGCTTTTCCTGACAGAATCGAAAAAATGAAACGAAAATCGTTATGAGTTTTTGGGGCGCCAAATTAAAATTTATCGTCGAAAACGATCCACCGAGCACCTGGTACACCACCACCTGGCACTGAAAATCATCTTCGTGGTTTTTCCAGACACACTAGTGTAACTATGTAAAATTGTGGATTCTAGTTTAATTATGTATCAAGGGAAGAAATAAAATAAGTAGATTTTGGGATCCCACGGAGATGACGTTCGTAGACGTTTCTGAGCTCCAAGTGTTTGGGGGTCAATTTGAACAACATAATCGTCATTAGCGACTTCAAAAACGCCCTAGTACTTGACTTAGGTCAGTTCTGACTCTTATTAACCAAGTTTTAAATTTTCCAAAAGGATCTCGACAAAAGTCTCTCTTGAATTCATTTTTTGCTGCAGCAATGCAGCTTCCGGTTTGTATAAGGTAAAAATTAGGTAAACATTACACAAATAATTATTGGGAGCAAATGCAAGACAACGCATTTTGCCTAAAAATTTCGAACTTTTGCCCTTTTATTGCTTCATTGTCTTGACTAATATGGTGGTACGAATATTCATGGTAGACCCGTTAAAAGGAACCCCTAAAAATTTTTATAAAGGTCCTATCATAAAGATTATTTCATTACTGGTCCATCACTTTATATTATTCAGGTAAAATATATAGTTGAATATTTTCTGTGATTATAAAACTGTTTAAAAATCTTGTTTTCATACTAAATAAATGACAATAAGACACGTGCATTTATTAGAGAATTATTGCAAGGGGCCTTATTAAGCTCGGGTATAATTAATACTGGCCTTATTTAAATAGTGCTTGTACCCATAATTTAGAGTTATTGCAAATTATGTTGACAGTACCATAACCTAAGAAAAGGGGAAAAAATTTGTAGTTTGTCTTTATTGTTTTGTGTTGTAGGGTTTTGTTTAACACAATTACAGACATACATTTGTAAAAGCAAGGTTTTTAAGTATTTTTACTTCCAAAAACTTTTCGATTTTGTGGTCGGCAGCCGTTCGGTTAGACGAACAGTTTTGAGCCCAAAATGAGACCAAAATAAGGCACGACCTAAAACTGACATACGTATAATTAAAGCCAGGCACTATACTTGTTAAGGGAGTCCTTATCCCACCATGCATCTGCGCAAGCTCAGATGTCAAAATAAGGCCGGTATTATGGCCTTATTTTACTGTGCAATAATTCTCTATTATCATTATACTAATAAACAATTTTTTAAACGCATGTAAACATTAGCATTTTCTATCTTTAAATATTTTCTAGACTATTTTAAGGCAATGGCAATAACCTTAATTTTATAACTGTAGAATAAATAAAAAATACAACTGGATAATAAGTATAATTTAAACCCTGTACTAATATTATCATAGGAATATAAATATAAAAATATATTTTGTTGTGTAGTTTTTACACATAAAAAAGTATAAATATAAAGCTTTCTTTAGAACGTGACGCAAATAGGTATAAATTTTAACATACGCTGTATGCCAACAATTTTTAGTTTAAAATGTATTTAGTTTATATAAGTTTATTTGCATTTATTTTGGCTTTCACTAATTTAAGTGTCGAAAGTTTGGAATGCACCATTTGTTCTGCAAAGCAATGCGATCGTTGTATAGATGGATGTCCTAAAGGTCAAGTTTTGATCAAAAGTCCATTTGGATGCTGTGACGATCAATGTGTTTCTAGTAAGTTTTTAAAGCTGTTTTTTACCACATTTACATTACATTTAAACATTTTTTTAATTTTTTTGCAGCCGAAGAACCGTGTAAATTTCCATCTGAGCCGTGCTTTAAATGCAACTGGTGTTGTGCCGAAGGTGAACGATTGTTAGCAAGTCCATGTGGTTGCTGTTATAACAAATGTATTAAAGGTAAGTTATGAAAAATCATTAAATATTGTGACGTATAATTTTGAAGTATACATAGGGCCACTTTAAGTCAGTTGGATAAATATATCATATGGAACTGTCTTTTGGGACCATTGAGACCGGTGGACAATCAAACTATTTTTCTTTCACTACATAAGACTACAGGAACCTATTTAACTAACTAAATTTAGTACGTGCATTCCCCCTACTAGGGGTAGCCTGTACGGGGCCCTAATTAAAACTTTAACTTTATACTTGACTTTACTTTTACTACCTACTTCTTATCTAATGTCATTTTAAATTTTTTCCCTCCATTATTGGGACAATTTCTGTATATATACCAAGTTGAACTTTAGTATTTTGATGACTTTGGCACGTTGTTGACCCTGAATAAAATAATATGACCTATACTCTGTTATTGCTTAGTGACAAAAAACCTTGCACTATATTCTTGATTATTTGTTTTAATTTTCTGGATGTGATTTTTTTAATGCCAAAATACCTTAAATAAATAATAAAATATGTAACCCATATACTTCCTATACAGTGTGTTTTACAATATCCTTTATCAAAAAGTAGTACGTGGGAAGAATACATTAAATTACGTGTTTGTCATAAGAAGTGTTGCTATCCATCCCGATATATCGGGACTGTCACCTTTATTAGGCCTATGACCCGATGTCCAGATTTCATAGCGAAAAGTCCCGATTTACGATATGGAACAAAATATTTAATTTTTAAATGATTTTATAGGGATTTATAAAAAAAATAATTAAAATACTTTTTTCAATTCCTTCACATAATGCAAAGAAAATTTTTCATTAATGGCAATCGATTGTTTGCAGAATCTGTCAAAGCAATTTTGGAATATCAGTATAACCTATAAAAAAATCCCCTCCTGCCCTAAACTAAAACATCCCCTTCTAATTTATACACTTTATATGTGTCCCAAATCCGACTTTCCTTAGAATATTTTTCTTATATCTGGGGCATGGCGTCCTTACAATCCTCAGCATTCTTAATTCTATTCAAAGAGCTATTCGTCTCATTAATGATCCTTTACTTACAGAAAGGCTTTCCTCTCTTGCCCATCGACGGGCTGTGGGGATTTATCGCTTTTTTAGGTACTTTTATGGCTTCTGCTCTGAGAAATTGTCCAGTATAATTCCTTTACTCACGGTTTCCAGCAAATAAACCTAGTGCCACGCGTATGCATCCTTATTTGGTGCAACTGGACAGACCCCAAACTTCCCACTTTGTTGGTTCTTTTATCCCTAGAGTTTCCAGAATGTGGAACCTGCTGCCCACGGAGGTCTTTCCTTCCCCCAAATCTTCAAGTATTTAAGTCCCGTGTCAACAAACTCCCTCTTACTTCGCTTAAGATACCCACGGTACGTTAGTATTTAGGCTTTAAGCCTTTGAGGATTGTCCAAAGATAAAAAAATGCCAGAAATCAAGGTGTCCCGACATTGGTTATAGAATTTATGGCAACCCTAGTCATGAGGCAGTTATAATTATTGCTAAACAGCTGTTTTTAAAGGCATCTTCGGTTGCACTAAACAAATTAGGCGCAAATATCTAAAAACGATTGCCTAAAAGGATTTTTACAGGGTACCAGAGTCGGATTTAGGCATAGGCAACATATGGGCCGCCACCACAAGAGGGCTAGAGGGCCTCAACCACACCATAAGGAAAGGAATTAAAAGGAAGAAATGCATGACAAAGAAAATAAAAAAGTTCATCGGTGAATGGAAGTAGAGACCTTTTTTTTGCCTTTTTAAATTTTTTGGGAATTGTATATAACAATGATTGAGAGTTTAGAGGGCCTCCACCACATGCTCTGCCTATGAGCCGCCGAAGCGTAAATCCGGCGCTGCAGGGTACATTTTTTGGGTAGAATGCAAGAAGTTAACTGGTTTACTTGGATGGTAAAGATTAATACATTGATATTTCATTTGTTGACATTCATTAAAAGCCGGCAGAGTTAGTCTAGATTTTTTAGGTTTTGTCATACAAATAATTAAATTTACCTATTTTTACATAAATACTGTTAAAAATAAATAAAAATGTATTTATTTAGTAATATTTTTACATAGAAACTGTCTGCTCTTCTAAAACAGCCAAGAAACATATTATTATGTAAAAATTAATATTATCTAATATTTAATTTTACCCATATTTGACCTAACAAACTAATGTTTTTACGGAAAAAAAATGCACGCTTTTAAAGCCAATCGAACTTAAAAGTTAAAAATCATTTTAAAAGTAATCCTAAAAGAATAATGAACGAAAAATAGTAGAGTTATGCGTGCGTGGGCGTATTGTATCATATTTTTCGTACATCGTGGGCCCGACGCTGTTTTACAGTATACAAGATTAGTAGAAAATACCAGAACGGTGGATTGTCTTAGCAACCATTAAATATACATAAACCAAATTTTGTGATAAGAGGTTAAACAAGAGGAAAATAAAAAATTGTATTTGCAAGGTTGCCAAGTTTATAGTTTTTTCTGTAGGTAGAAAATTTTAAAATTTTAAATGGAATACCCTTTTTTATTATTGTAATTAATTGCTTGTACCAATGTTATTATGACCTAATATTATCGTTTTCTACTTCTATAAATTTTGAAGATATGGCAACATTCTTTTTCAGAATGAATACAAAAAAGGCTAGGTATGGTAAATTTTTAAAAAACAATCCGTAATTCGTATATTATTCATCAAAATTAGTTCAGGGGTAAAACTAGACCTTCTAAATTAATAATTAGCATTTCTGCGATGTTTTTAGGATTCTTAAAAGTCCAGAAATGGGAGTAGGAAAATTTCGGTTGGATCGTTTTTGAGATAATTGACCGTATCTGGTCGTTTTCGTATTCAAGCTTGATGATAAATCTTCAAAATTGACAAGAGTAACAAACTATAATATTAGGTCATAATAAAGTCGATAAAAGCAATTGATTACAATAATAAAAATAGGGTATTCCTTTTAAAATTTCCTGACCTAGAGAGAAAGCTAGTAAACTTGGCAACCTTGGAAATATAATTTTAAAATTCTTTCATGTTCAGTTACATACCTTCCCACAAAATTTGGTTCATTTATATTTCGACGGTTGCTGAGATAAAAACCACTCGTTTCGGTTTTTTCTACTAACCCTGTAGGTACTAGTAACTATGTTTAAACCATTATTGTTTTAAGATTATTTTAGGATCTATTTTTAACATTTTTATTTTAAATGCGTGTTTTTAGTTTAACTATTATTATTAATGCATTTTTTTATTTGATATACTTATAATTATTTAGATGACACAAATGTAAACACAACAACTGCAAAATCTACAACACCTGGTTTTGTATGTCCTCCAGATTATTGTCTCTATACAAGATGTGGTGCCATACCCACATGTCCAGCTGGACAAATTGTTGTCCGTGGAATTACAATGTGCGGCTGCTGTCCAGGATGTGTTCAACCCAGTAAGTTAACTTAACTTAAAACTATTCCTAAAGTACAAAAGTCTTAAACTTAAAACATTTATAAATTTAAAAAGATTCCTTATAATTAAAACTTGTATTTACTTACATAAACCGGCCAACAGATAGACCTGGCCACCTTAACTTTTGTCAACGGCCCATAACTTTTTAAAATTTTAACCGATTTTTAAATTTGTTTTATCTTTTTAAAGAAAATTTAAAAGTCTTTTAGCTGCTTGTAGCTAATTCTTTACCTAAATTTTGCTAGCTGGGACTACATTCCATCGAATCTACCGGCCTTAAATGCGTTGTTTTTTCGAGGAAAACATATTTTTGTAATATGTTTGTATTTTCTAAACGTCATACTCTTTTCCTCAGCAAAAATTGGTAACACATTTAAAGATGAATGCTCATATGAGTTCTTGCTTTAATAAATATTAACAATGACAGTCGTGAATTTGATTTCGATAAAAAACTGTAAATCAAATCAAGAATAGAACGTTGTAAACACCATCTCAGGATTCTTTTGCATTACGTACTGTGGCAAAGTTATTTCATATATTAATAGAGCTTGGACACCCTGTATATTTCTTTTAAAGTTCTTATCTCTCTAAAACCATTATATTTAATGTTAATAATACTTTATATATTTATATTTTAAATTAATTTTTAGATGTTGGAGATCCATGTTATATAGACTTTAATAATAATTTAAGCTATACATGCGGAAGTTTTCTAACTTGTTCTAATGGAGTATGTGTTGCTTGAAGAAAGTTTTTCCAGTATATCCAAGAAGTTAGATTAACATATTTACTAATAGGTATCAATTTTGTGTTTGATATTTTTTAATAACAATTTTTTTTGTAAATTAAAATTTAATATAAACTAATAAAATTTGAGTATCATATTTCTTTAGGGTTATTTTTTAAACTTTTTTAAACAAAAACAATTTTTCTACGATATTTAAATTTTAAATAAATTAATTATTATTGACATATAGTCAGTATAGTACTGACGTAGGTTGAAATGTACTCCCGAGACCCCTTTATTAAAAAAATAATCCTGGAGACCAAAAAAGTTACCCTTCACAGGAATAGGCGACATTTTTTTATACTCTAATCACACGTACGTTTATTCTACACAAAATAATAAATAACATAACAATGTTTACGTCTCACATTGCATACCTTTATCTGCTCATAGCCGCGAAGCACCCCAGGCGCGAGGCCTTAGGGGACCACCTACACCGCCTACGCCTAGCTACGCTACTGCATACAGTAGGGTCGTGTGGGTTGAAAGAATTCCATTAAAAAATCAGTTATTGGTTTTTGATCAAACGTATAAAAGCACGTCATTTTATACCTGCGATTTTTTTTTGGGACAAATTCGTGTATACAGAATGGCCTTAAAATACTATTACTATGAAATATTAAAAATTTAATATAAAGTCAACATTTTTATATATCCAGACATTACATTTTTAAATTAATGTTTAATTTTAGTTTTAAAAATGACCTTTGAATTTTAATAAAACCTTAATTTATAGTACATAGTTACATAACGAGTGTCGAAAAGGATTTATTTCACACGAGTGGAAATGTTGTCGCAAGAGGCGATAGCCGAGTTCGAAAATACCACGAGTGTAAAAGTCACTTTCGGTATCGAATCATGTAAACTACCTTTTTCCCACGACCTAAAAAATATTTATATGCCAAAAATCCTAAGTTAATTTTTTATATTGTTAATTTATTATTACAGACAAGATAATTCGACAAAAAAATAGTCGTAAATCAATGTCAGTACCATAAAATCCAAATAAAGAAATTACCTAAATTCTATGTACAAGCAGGTATTTTAAAATTTAATTTTAGTAACTAATGACTTTTGATACGGTTTAATTATCATTTTTTTTAATTAGACAATTAATACTTTAACTTTAGTCCCCAGTACTTTCTTTGTAGCTTCTTTCGTTTTCAAGAAAAAATAATAAAGCTAGTTATTGTGAACGGCCATTTTTCAAGCTTTCACCAAGAGTTAATGCTGGAGTGCCTCAGGGCTCTGTTCTGGCACCAACATTGTTTCCCTTTCCTCCTCCACATCAACGACTTTCTCTCCTTCACAACTATTTCCATTCATAGTTTCGCCGACGATAGTACCCTTTACTCCAGTTTTCAGGTTCCTTAACCCATCACTAAACCTGATCTGGAAAACAAACGCAGAGCGATGCGAAGATATCTCTTTCGCAGGATCGTAATTTAATATTGGATTGGGGCACCAAAAATCTCGTCCACATTTTAATGCATTCAAAAACACAGTCATGTTCCTTGTCGCGAAAACAGTCATCAAATACTTATCCCTCACACTTATGAGCCGCCGGTTTTACAGAGCAAGAGACACCTTCAATCTTGCTTGGGCGTCACATTTGAAAGTATTCTAACTGGCATAAACCACATTAGCCATCTATATAGCCACCGCGGCTTCAAAAAAGCTTGGGTTTCTCTTTCCGAGCCAAAAGTATTTTTCCCCTTCTAATTTATACACTTTGTATGTGTCCCAAATCCGACCTCCTCTGGAATATTGTTCTCATGTCTGGGGACATGGCGTCCCCCACAACCCTCAGCATTCTTGATGCCATTCAAAGAAGAGCTGTTCGGCTCAGTATGATCTCATTCACTAACAGAAGGCTTCCTTCTCTTGCCCATCGTCGGGCTGTGGGGGATCTATCGCTCTTCTATAGGCACTTCGCACGGCCTTTGCTCCGAACGAATTAGATCCAGTATAGTTCCTCCCACTCACGGTTCCCAACAGAGAAACTCGTGGTTCCATGCGTATGCATCCTATACGGTCCAACTGGACAGGCCCCGAACTTCCCACTTTGTTCGTTCTTTTATCCCTAGAGTTTCTAGATTGTGGAACCTGCTGCCCGCGGAGGTCTTTCCTTCCCCCCCAAATCTTCAAGTATTTAAGTCCCGTGTCAACAAACTCCCTCTTACCTCGCTTAAGACACCCACGGTACGTTAGTCTAAAACGTGGATATGGCAATTTTTTGTCGGATTAAATTTTATTCGATCGCTTGAATCGGATTCAGTATAACGATATACCCTTAATCTGTGACAGTTCCTAGCCTGCCTTAAATACCCACCCAAAAATTGGTGCTAGCTCTTGGACCATAAAGTTTATTTTCCTTACTACTAATATAAAAGAAATTACCGATAATATAGCATTTTTGTTATGCAGCTCAGTTCCGACAAGATGATTAAAACACCTACACGATGGTAAACTTAATCTCTAATAATGCCGGTCTTAGCGAAGAGGATGAAATTACATTTTGGTAGAGAAATTTCTGGCATATTTTTCGTTCTCTAAGCACAATTTAAACGTATCACTAAGTACAAAAAAAATATAAGTAAATAATTCGCCTGTTTTTTTTATACAGGGTCTTCGGAAAATGAGTAAGGAAATTTTAAAAGGTTATTCTCCAATGTATAATTATGTTTAGCTAGTCCTTTGACAAAATGTCGAAATCTCCCTGGTTATCAAGTTATAGGGCTTAAATGTTCTATTTTTATTTATTTTTTTGCCATATTGCATTTATTTTTTACCCAATCCAGTTGACATTTGGCACATGAATCAAGCTTTGCAAATTCTAAAATTTTAGGATAAAAGTACTTTTTTAATACCGCCAGGGAGGCACTTTATCTGAGACCTAAAATTTATTTACATCATAACTTTTTATTTGGACAGATATCGCAAAGCTGGGGGCGCCATTTTATAGATAATCAAAGACTTAAAAATAAGGTACATTAAAGTCGATAAATCCCACCTTTTAGGCACCAACTGACATCAAAGTTTTATCAGTTTTAATAACCTATTTGCGCGCTTCTTTGATGCAAAAACCGACTAGCTCTGAATCACCGGCGAATGATTCGCCAAGCTCTTAAAACGACGTGAATTTCGTCCACGTCCTCGCTATGTGTGGCTAGGCAACGCGGTATTGGGCACGGCTAATTGTTGCAAGTCTGGACACGGATATACAAGAAAAAGGAACTTTAGATTTTAGCTCAAGGTTGTGTTTTTCCCAACAAAGTGCGAAAGAAGTTAATAAACCGTAAGCTAAAATCTGAATTTTTCCGTGTATAATACACTATTATTTTTTGTGACGGAGAAACGACCACCTTTTTAAAGAAAAATATATAATTTAAGAGCTAGTAAGCATTTTTAAGCAGGTATTTTACGCACAATGAAAATAATTCAAAATGCTTCTTTAATGTTGTTTAAATATAGAAACGCAAACCTGACTAAGGAATGGCGGGGCATAAGCAACAAAAAAAAAAAAAAAAAATCCTCGCTCTTAAAAACTTGCATTTAGAAACACGAAAGATTTTGTATTAAAATCGGGCACAGCTTCGGGTAAGAGTGTTTATAAGGTCCTAAAAAATTTAAAATTTTTTGATTCAAGCCTTATTTTTAAAATGTATACCGTATTTTTTTTTACATTACGAAACAAGTTTAAAATAAACTGACAGTTCCTATCTTTTATCTTTTTAAACCGACCTTGTATATATTTATGTCCTTGTGTAGGCAAAATCGCGACTTTTCGTCAGCTAAATTTGACAAGACGGCTTTGAAATCGAGCAAGGACATAAGTATGTACAATGACGGAATTAAAATCTCGTACACCTAATTTTTTCCAGTGTGATGTTGGCTTTTGCGTACCTGGATCACCTGGAAATATACCTTACTTAACAAATTGTGTCTGTCACACATTTCAAAATTATATTATTTCTACTTTCTTTAATTTTGGAAAATGAATGAACTAGAAAAGGCGAGAGTAATTACTCTATTCGAAGAAGGTGTTTCTCTGGGAAGCAAAGCTCAGCAAGTTGGGAAACCAAGAAGCACTATTCAAAGCCTCAGAACTAAATGGGAAAATACAGGATCATTGGGGAGAAGGGCTGGAAGTGGTAGAAGAAAAATCAAGATAATGAATCTGATAGATTTTTTGCGAAACAATGCACTTCAGACAGCTGTAGAAGCACACAACCAAACTAATTTTCCTGGGACAGTAAGAACGGCAAGAATTTATATTAGGAAAAATTCGGAATTGAGAAGCAGTGTAGCTGCTAAAAAGCCATTTTTAACCGATATGAATAAAGAGCAAAGAATGGGGTTTGCACTGGAATATTTACCGCAAGGTATGGATTTTTAGAAAAGGGTAGTATTTACCGATGAGAAGATTTTTCAATCTTGTTATAGTGGGCAGATCAGAGTGTATAGGCCGCAAAATACACGGTTCGAAGAAAGATATACCCAACATGTTAAAACAAGTGGAAGATTTTCTGTTAATATATGGAGTATATTTCTTTTAGAGGGCACATGCCACCATATTCGAGAAAGATTTAATATTCAAGCTTATATACACATACTCCAAAATGTTATGTTGCCATCGGTAAACAATATATTTGAAGAAGAAAATTTTATATACCAGCATGACAACTGCCTCGTCCATACAGCAAGGAGAGTTCCGGACTGGCTGGAAAATAACATTTCATTGTTACCTTGGCCCTCAAGAAGCCCTGATATCAATCCAATCGAAAACGTTTGGGGATATATCGTGGGCAGAGATAGGAGTCAAAAATATAGACACAAAAAATAACGGTTATTGTAGTCGTATCATTTTATAGTTTGACAATTTTTATTAAACTTTGTAATGACGGGCTCATTTAATTGTAATCAAGATTTATTTATTTTTTTATCTATGAGAAATATTTAAAAAGCTGTAACTTTTGGACTGAACATCTTATTTTTAATATTTGGACCATCCACGAAGGCGTAAAGCCTACATACTAACGTACCGTGGGTCTCGTAAGCGTGGTGAAAGCGAGTTTGTTGACACGGGACTTAAATACTTAATGATTTAAGGGGAAAGGAAAGACCTCCGTAGACAGCATGTTTCACACTCTAGGGACTCTAGGAACAAAAGAACAAACCAAATGAAAAGTTCGGGGCCTATCTAGTTAGGCCGTACAGGAATGCATACTTGCGGCACCACGAGTTTCTCTGTTGCGAACCATAAGTAAAGGAATTATACTGAACAATTTTTTGAGCAGAGGCCATGGACGCACCTATAAAAAAGCGATAAATCTCCCACAGCCCGACGATGGACAAGAGGGGAAAGCCTTTCTGTAAGTGAAGGATCATTAATGAGACAAACAGCTCTTTTTAAATGGCGTCCAGAATGCTAAGGGTTGTGGGAGACGCCATGCCCCAGATATGGGAACAATATTTTAAGTGAGGTCGGATTTCGAACACATACAAGTGTGTGTGAGTGTGTCTATGTAAGTTGGCGTCATATAGGAAACTTTTTTATTATTAATTTTACGAAAAAAGTTATTCTTTATAAAAAGTTCTGCATGGTCCTAAAAATATTTTAATGTAAACATAGTGTCTTATAAAAAGTTATCGCTGTGGGGTTAGTTATTTTTTATATTGTTTTTAAAACACTCTGAATACATTAAAATATTTTTGGTACAAGCCTTTTGGAAACCCTACAACTCTTATTTAGGATTTTTTGTCAAACTGTCACACCCTGGTTTTGGGTGTAACTGGGGATGTAGCTTAAGTATTTAAATAAAAGATTAAATTAAAATAAAGACAAAGGTTTATTCATGAAAACACTGAAAATAATTACAATCAATGGTATTGATTAAAATGGTAGCACATTTTTAATTAAACAAAAATAAGTTAATCTTACATACCATTATTAAATACCAGAAATAGTGGACTTTTTGACCATTTGGCTACTTATTTGTCTGTCAAGAGGATTTGGCTGCCAAAACTGTCTGGCGACTAAGAAAATATCTTTTAATATAAACCCAATTAACAAAGAAAATTAAATTTTGTAAAAAATGACAAAAGTTAATATTTAAAGTAATTAATCTTCTTTACCTGGTACGTGCCAAAGCCACTCTACGTCAAACTTCATAGTCTCTCATTGCTTCTAGTGTTCAAACGCTGTTAGTTAAACACCGCCACGTCATACTTTAATAGCAGCAAAATGCCCCAAACACACGTCTCATTGATTACAAAAACCCCATATCTACAATGTGCGGTAGCTAGTTACTTTGTGCTACAATTAACCAATGCCCATAATAAAAATTTCATGGTAAGTCGGTGCTGTTGTATGCAAACATTTGGTTGTTAATGACGTAGCTGTGTTGAACTTACAGCGTTCGTACTTTACCTATGCTGAAAGCATGCACTGACACACTTTCAGCATTTATCAAATAGCGAAGGTCTGCCGCTCACGGACTTTTACTATTTACTGTAGAACATTATACATAAAATATGTTTAGAATTTTAAGCAGAATCTAAAGAAATTTCAAGATGTAGGGTATCGCATTTAAAATAGGAGAGTTGACACCTATTTTCGGTATGATCTTACTGTAAATAAAAAAAAAAAATAAGCACCTTTTAAAAATCAATTGCTTTAATTTTTCGTAAAATACATAATCTTATTCTTTTAAAGATGACCTGAGGTTAAACAATAATAACTTATGATTTCTATGAAGTATTATAACATATAGTCGAATTTATACAAAAAAAAACAGGAGGCGTCATCTGACTCTAGAATAATAAAGTTGGTGATTCCAAGTTTAAATATATAATTTAAAACAAAAAATTAGGTTTTAAAATGCAAGTCACAAAAACATTATCGGATATTCTGCTGCTCCAACATTCGCAACTAATAACTTCATCCCATTTTGACCCTGGTGCTAACTTTTATTGACGCGTATTGCATCTAACCAATTTAACTTAGTGCTGACCTGAATATTAATACTTGGTTTTCAGTACTTAAGTGTTTACATTTTAGTGAAACGTGACTACGAGTAAATAAAAATTATAATTAAAATATAATATCAACATCCTTATAACATATTACTTTCAAATTAAATAATGTTTAAAAAGCAACGTTTTAACGAATTTACCTAATTTAAAAATATACCGATTGACACAGGATGTTGTTATTTTTTATTTTTATTTTTTAGCTTTTAAAGAGGACTATAAAATTTTACAGTATAAGAAAAGAACAAATTTACATTTTTTTTAAATTTTTAAAACCTTAACATCTCTTAAGGTTTAACTGGAAGTACCATAAACTTTTTTATTTTAAATACATGTGTCCATTTTCTATTTATTTGTATTTTTTTATAAAATTTACTTTTTAATACTATATCATATGGGATTTTTATTTTAAAAATGGCGGCCAAAGATTACTTTTAAAGAAAAATAAGTACTGCCATTATTTTGCGGTAAATTATTTTTGCTACGTAGGTTGTGGAAATAAAAATAAATACTTACTTTACTCTAACAGGTTTTTTTTATTAATGCATTCACAATTCTAGGTTTAAGCTTTTATGAAATTGACAACAGAAAAATTAATTTAAAAAATATAACACCCATGTTTAATTTAATTTTTTTAATTTAAAATTTAAATTCCTTTTGATTGGCATAGCACTACTATTCCGTAATTTTTAAAATGGCAACAATATTTATTATTAAACCTTAAATTATGAAAATAATAATTAATATTTATCTTAAAAATACAAAATATGTTTACTTAAATTCATGTATGTTATGTTAACATGTCCGACTTATTTAAAGTTTAAAAATATCATTTTCCGTGACACCTTATGCGCGATAAATATCTGGTGGCGTAAATATTTGACAAAACAAAAATTATTTGGTTGGGTTGACATATTTTTAAATAAAAATAAATCTAAATCTAATCTAATCTAATCTAATCTAATATATTATATAAAATGCTAATGTACGTTCGTGTGTCCACGATTTTCGCTATCATCCGCAACTCCGATCGACTTCCCGTCGGGGTTACAAATACCCCTTGGTCTCCCATTGTGAGTAAGGGAGTTTGGTCGGGGTGGGTGGAAGTGGGTGGTTGTGGGTGGCAAAAATGTAAAATATGTGTAGTGGCGCCATCTGTTGTCGAGTAGTTGAACTTCATTCAGAACAACGGTTATTTGGGTCTCATATAAACTCCCGAGCGAAGCCGGGAATCATAGCTAGTATATTATATAAAATGCTAATGTACGTTCGTGTGTCCACGATTTTCGCTATCATCCGCAACTCCGATCGACTTCCCGTCGGGGTTACAAATACCCCTTGGTCTCCCATTGTGAGTAAGGGAGTTTGGTCGGGGTGGGTGGAAGTGGGTGGTTGTGGGTGGCAAAAATATAAAATATGTGTAGTGGCGCCATCTGTTGTCGAGTAGTTGAACTTCATTCAGAACAACGGTTATTTGGGTCTCATATAAACTCCCGAGCGAAGCCGGGAATCATAGCTAGTTAAATATAAATTTAAAAAAATTAAAGTAGATAAAATAGTATACAAACCCTGGTTAAAAGATTCATTACTCTCTCGTCTTTTTTCCTCTTTTTTAAATACCCTGTATAATATATTATTATTTAAACGTCCTTAAAATTAAAAAAAAACACCACATTAAATACGATTTTTTAAATTAAATAAATTAAATCTATCGCCTTTTAAATCTTTTTTACAACAAAATTTTATAAAACTTTTTAAAGACATTAATAAGGTAAGCTCAAACACTTAATTTTGGTATTTTCCAATTAGCCAATTAAAAGTTATTTACGAAAAACTATTTGAAAAATCGTTGCATACCTGATAGATACGGTAATGAATCAACCAGTTATAAATAAAATATAATTTATAGCTAATTGAAAGTAAAACGTCAATTAAAAATTGACATTTAATTTATTACTATTGAATTATTATGAAATGTATTAGGTGTACAACGATTTTACAAATACTTTTACCTAAATAACATTTAATTGTTAGAACTAAAATAGGAAATACCGAAATCTTGTGTGTAAGTTTAGAGAGCCAAAGAACCAATATTTAAAGGTCGGAATATCTACATGAGATTTTTTAAGGCCAGTCTTACGATGCACCACCTGAAATAACAATTATAATTCAATGCAACAATTCGCAGAACATTTTTGACCTTATAAGTAAGAATTTTAATTTGATAATTACATTAGGCTGATAGTTTAATAACACCAACAAACGACATATGTATCGACAGTATTTAAACTTTACGAGACAAGGGAATAATGAAAATGTTGTATTGTTTTCCGTTTAACATGAAATTCCCTAAAAATTTTGCAATTTCGATATTAAATAATAATCTTGATAAAAGAAGCTACCACTGGGTCAAAAGATAATTAAAATCGGACAAAAAAAAAAGAAAAAGTTATTTAAAAAAAGATTCAATTTTGTTTATACGGTTTCTTGTCAGGAAGGTTATAAGGCTTTAATAAAAAACAAGAAAAATCTTTTATTAGTCAACAATCTGCCTTTATTATTTAGGAAGTTATATTTATAATTAACATGTTCTGTTCATATGCACTTGAGTGCCCTGATAAGTGATGCAATGGGAATAGTAAAAGTTCTTACCTCCCTCTTTATCTTTTGAATCGGAAGCTACTTTTTGGTATATAACTAATTCTAGTCACGTCGTCTACTGGAAAAAGGTCTAGCATATTTTTTTCAAATAAGAAGTGGGATTGTGCAGCTTGTTTGCAAAGCCTTTTAATTGTTTTACTTAATGTCCATTTGTTTTTAAAAATCGGTTCAGCAATTTCAGACATTTAGACCAAGAACTATTTTTAAATTTGACTTAAATACTTTACAAACAGTGCGGTTTTAATAGCATCGGCTAGTAAGTATAAAACAGCAGGACTGACTTTTCAAAAACAAAGTTGAGTTAACCAGAGAATTAAAATTACCCTTTTATTAGAAATTTATTTGATCTGGATATCTAGTCCCATTTAAAACTTTTAATACTTAAGGTGGAGAGAACGTTTAAAAAACGCAATGTGTGTAAATGTAAACTTTAAACGCTTGTAACTCAAAACGACCAAGCCGACATTAAATAATAAAACGGTAATAAGTAAAAAATCTAAAAGCCCTTAAAGCAAGGTGCTACGTGATGCCTATTTATAATTAAACAAAACAACTGCAAATAATTTACATTTAAACAGAACATTAATAAGTACAAATACTTCCATTTATTTGCACAATGGGTAAAAATATTTAAAAAGTAAATTAAAGCCATATTTTAAGGTACACTTTTATTAAACCTACAATGTTTTAAAAATCTCACAAAATTTTGCATTTGAACATACTTAAAAAAACAATGCAGTTAGATTAAATCATTTTATTACAACAAGTTTAAGGTTTGGTATTACTTTATAGGTTTCATCAAGTTATATGCGGAGCTGAGACTTAATTCAGCTCGCATCCGCATTTGTCGTTTCGAATATCCTAGCTGATAATTCGGCCCGTTCTCTAGCTTTCATACAAATATTCCTATAATATTTCTTGGATTTAGTCTAAAGACCTATAATTATTAAAACAATAATGTTATGTTAAATAAAAGTGTCTTATAAAATTCCTTGATTTTTATAAAAGAAAAATAAAACTGAATAATTTTTTTTGCTTTAACCTACCTATACGAAAAAATACTTATTCACTTTTTGCTTACAATAACGTAACATCATCTAAAATACTTTTTAAAATATTTAAGTAGTTTGCATTAGTAAGTTTTTAAAATAGCTAATTACTTATAGATGTGCGACTATACTGTGTATGATATACGTCGTACCCGCTATGCGAAACATACATTTCACGATAGGCTAACGCATCCATCTCACTTTATTGTTTTGAAGACTTTATTACGCATTATCAGAAATTGCCTTTAAACCTTTTGAAGTGGAAACAACACCGCCATTCTATATCCTGATGATGACTATAGTATGTCATTAAAATATATTATCGGCATATCGTCCCCTTGACAAGAAAAGAGCTATACTTCACTTTTATACAAACTTTAATCAAATTTATATAGGTACCATATGCGTTTAACACTAATATGCCTAATAAATGTAATTTTGTGGAAAAATGCCCAATTATTAAAAAACAGTTTAATACTTATTTTACAATTAAATAGTACAGTGGTACTCCTAATAGTACCTACATATCACATATCACACTTCGGTAAAAAACCTAATAATTTGTGGTAAGCACTTAGTTTTTATCTTCTTCTGTAAAATTACTCAAGCGACGATATATCAATTACTAAATATTTTACATAAAGTCTTTTATTACAAACGTGGCATAAAAAAATAGGTAAATCTTTGTAATAAAAGGTTTAAGCAGCGTAAAACTATGTTTATGTTAAATTTAATATAATTTTTACTCAGGAGTTTTTATTATTATTTTAAATTTTATTAAAAAATATTGTTATTGCGGTTAATTACAGTTTTTTATTTTGCCCTATCAAAATCTTACTATAATGTTTTTTGTTTTAATATGTTTTTAATATAATGTCAAAATATGATTTTTATTTCCTAGAAGACTAGCAGAGATTACCTTAAAAGAAAATTAAGTATTATTAATAATTCTAGTTACAAAAAAAACATATTTTTTTATAATAAGATCAAACCAAAGAATGACCCACATATATTTTTTTAATTTGTAGTGTTATAATAAAAAAAAATATATTTTTCAAATATTCTGAATAAAAACTACATTCGATTTACAACCATTGTCATTTTCTTTAAGAACTGTCATTGATTGCCACCTTAAAAATATACCCACTTAAATTTATTGAATTAAAAAAATAATATAGTGTAAGGTAAAAAAAAGACAAATTTGCAAAGACAAAAAAAGTATTTTTTTTATTAAATAAAACAAAAACCGTTTAACGCTTATTATAAATAAAGTTGCTGCGATAATTTGTACATTAAAATTTTTATAAATGCTAGCAATACAATTTTTGCCAATTTTTTAAAATAATATTTAAAAAACAAAAACAAAAATAAAACAACCGACAAAAGTATGATAGACAATTTATTGTCATTCAATAAACTGATGTACGATATACAACTCATTGGCGCTTTTCATAAGAAAATATATTTTAGCATATATTACAGAATTAAAATACTCTTTTAATAATAAGGTAGCATGACTTTGCTAAAAATAAACGGGCTATTTTACTTCCCTTAAAGATACTTTGACCTCAATTTTTCGCATCGCTGGAATCGGCAAGAAAATAGCAAAATTAATTTAATGGTATCCTTGAGGGCCATGACAACGCGTAATCCAATCTCATCAAACGTATACAGTAAAAATCGATTTTATAAAGCAAATCAGGAAAATGGATTTAAAAGACACTACCAAGTAAATGAAAATGTTGGTTTGGACTTTAAAATCGTTAAACTAACGCATACAGGGTGTCCAGTAGCTTCATCTGACAATCTTTAAAGGGTGATTTTTTAAAGAACGTTACAAAGAAAACTATCATTTAAATATACTTCCCTCAATTCCCAATTTTCTTGAGGTAAAATTTAAAAATATACCTTTGTCCATAATTACTTTAAAACCAATTTTTATAATTTAAAGATGTTTGAGGGAAAGCTCTTACGCATTGAAGAATATATTTTGACTTGATTTGACTTTGATTTTTTTATTCGATGTACGCTTTTTCAGTAAATACATACTTACTGTTTGTTAGCATAATCATATCGCTATATAATTCTACAGTAATTTATTTGGTACATGTTAAAAGTACATTTTATTACTTAGCTGCTTTACCACTTAATATTGTGACGTGGATCTTGAATAAATAGGCCATTTTACGTCACTGGGACTAATCTACCATATGGAACTATCTTCTGGGATCATAAGACCAGTGAACAAAAAAAAACTATCTTTGCATTTCACAATTAGACTACAGGAACTATTTAACTAACTTAATTTAGAAAGGGCATCCCACGCACCAGGGGGAGGGAGCCCGTACCGGCTAACTAGAACTTTAACTTTTTACTTAACGTCACTTCTACCCAAACAGTACAAACTTTCCGATGAGCAATCCACCATATAAGTAAAGCATGCGTTCACACTATTTCTTAACCTTGCTGCAGAGCTGCTCTACACTACCAAACAATGGTTAAACTGTGGAGCGGACATAAAGCATTGTGAGACCCGTGCTTTACTTATATGGTGGATTGCTCATCGGAAAGTTTTCGCTGTTTGGGTACTGTTTAATTCTTATATATTTTTTCAATTCATTCTGATCTTTTTTCCCCCATTATTGAAACAATTTCTGTATATAAACACAACTATACAGGGTGTCCCATTTTGGTGGCAACTGAGCGGTATCTTAGTTACTATTAAATATAGAACCGTGAGTATTTTGCGAACTTAATTGTACTTTTTTGTGAAACGAAAGATGAAATAAATAAAGCCGTTACAGACCTCCTAGTTTCTAAACTACAGGGTAATTTTGAGAATTTTTTGCAATAACGTAGTATTATTGTCAAATTGGACTTTTTATATACATATTCTTTAAAAAATAAATTAATATTGATTCAATCAATGACCAACTATTTTTTTCAGTTTTTGATTAGCCTCGCCATTTATATAAAAGCAAAATATTTGATGTTATATATTGTTGCAATTGCAAAAAAACTACATTTTTAGAATACTTAAATACAGGATATCCCAAAAAAAAATGAGGGTTTTGCTTATATCTTAAAAATTTAAACATTTATATATTTTAGCTACGCTACTAAATTTTACGTAAATGGTTATAGAGTTTTGTATTTGAAGTTTATTTTTATCTTCATCAATGTTCAAATAACAAGACATAATATAAAACAACAAATTTTGAAAAAACTTTTTTAAACCAATCTAGTTAGCAAAGATCTGATTGCGCCATTAAACTAAACATTAAAAAAGAGAATGGTACCGTATCTTAGTTTTTTAATCCCAACCATAGAAAACCACCCTGTATAGTTTATAATGTAGAACAAAAAACCCTTATGATCAAAATATATATTTTTATATTTTATATTTTTTATCGATAAAATCGATAAAAAAAACAACATCTACTTAATGGTATTTTAAAGCGCCCTGGAAACGTTTCATCCAATTTGGGTAAATTAAATTGAAATAGTTAATATAAAAAAACATAACATAAAAGAGAAGACTAAAATTTACGTTACTTTATTAAGTAGATACAGGGTGTTTTGTTACTAAATCGCTTAGATTTTTGTCTTAGTTGAAACTAGTTCAAAGGAATATAAAAAAAAAAAACAAAAATTTTACAGTAACAAAAAAATTGGGGTATTTTTTATTTTTAAATATTAAAAAAAAAATAATACGACTTCGACTATATTTTGACATTCTAATCGTGAATAACTTTAGAACAAATAAAAATATCAAAATGCGGTTTGTGCAAAAACCTTAGATTAGTTTCTTTTATTAACTTCTTGTCATTTGGTTGCAAAATTTCGTTAACACACAAAACAAAAATGACCGCTTTTTCCATAAAAAACAACTTTGGTATTTTAAAATGGAACACCATGTATTTTTTTATTATTATTTAATTTTTCTCTTAAAAAATGACTTCCCTTACTGACTTTCCTAAAATTGACCTAATGCCAAATAAAAGTACTATTATGTAACACCTAAAATTAGCTAAATACAAGGCAACAGAAAGAAAATTTGGCAACAGAGCTATACGCTATTTACAAAATAATAATTTTAAACTTTTTTATTTTCTTAAAACCATCCTGTAATATATATAAATATATTACATAACAATACAAGAAGAATTATAATATGATTATTTTTTCATAACAATTTATGAAAAAATATGTAACCATAACCATGGACATCTTTTTTATATATAAAAAGGTTATAAACTACGCTATGCATATGACAAATATAGATTATAAAATTTAAATAGAAAGGCAGAATTCTTTACCCAATATTTTTATAAAACTGTTAATTTATAAAAAAAAATTGAACGTTTAAAATAATTGCGATTTTTAAAGGTAATAAAACTAAATAAAAAAATAAAAGTATAAATACCACATCTTAATTCGTACATACAAAGCTTATACAGGATTTTCCATAACAGGCTACCCATTTTAATATTTGACTATTTTTTTTAAGGTAAACACCAGGCAACCTTTTTATTACCCTTAATTACAGCCAACTCTTTGGGATTTATAATAACTTATAAATATTTGGCTAATTTAACCCTTAAGCGACAACACGTGGTCGCCCGTGCCCCACCGAATAATATTTAAAGACATATTTTTTGCAAAAGTTGTATCATAATTTTGCTGCACACCTACCTTTGTAGCTTTGCTGTTACTATAGCCACAGCAAATTACGTATGCCGCAGAAGTTTAATGCCTGAATTATAGGTGTTTGGGGTCGCCGGCGACCCCTGTTGCTGTTTGCGTAATAAAAAAAAACATGTCTCTCAAAAGAGGTTAAAAGAACTCTAAAAGATTAAACAATACCAATTATGACTTAAGTGATATTGAAAGTAAATTTAGAGAATATGAAGAAAAGATCTGGAGACAGTCGAAATAGTGTATGAATCAACTGACTAACTAAATAAATCGTAAAGATACAGTACCTTTAGCACATCTACAATGAAGTGATTAATGAAAGCAATGGTTACAGATGGAACTCTACACCTTTTTTTAATATACACGGACAGGAAAAAATTGATTCTGCATCTTACTAAACCTAAAGGAAGAAAAACTGATTAGGAACCTTGGTAATTTTATTTTGACAACAACATGGTGCATAAAATTATTGGTACTTATCCGAACGAAAAACTACGTAGAAAGAAGACAGTTTTTAAAGCACAAAGATATACAAGACAGACCGATTAAACAAAATTGGAAGACTTATTGCTTTACTACACACAAGTAATGCTGTGAAGAATAATTATGGGAATCTAACAAAGATTTTTGTGAAAAATCATTGGTTTAATGATAAAATAACCAACAAAAAGATATTGGATAGGTTATAAGCTGTTTGAACTTTTAATTACCAATAATTCCTTATGGGCTCGTATGCGACCCCTGTTGTCGTTTATGTAAAAAAATGTTTATGTTGTCGTTTAGGAGTTAATTCTAACTTTAAAAAATCACCTGTTCTAAATGACTCTTCACCAACTTGAACACATTTTTTAATATAATATAGAAAGTGGTTCATGAACGGCATCCGCTTTTTTCTGTGGAAATATTTTAGAGCCAATGTGTTTGCCAGTCGTCCAGCTACAATCGCGTAACTCAAAGTTAAAATTCGTAAAGAAGGTGAAGGAATAAACGAAGGTTTGCTACGCCATGTATTAAAACACTTTTTATATAATATTGAAAAATGTGTTAAAATTAATGGAGGTAATTAAGAAGAGGTAATTTTTAAAAGTTTGAATTAAATTAGCCAAAAATTTATAAGTTATATACCTGTAATTAAGTGTAATAAAAATTGTTAAATAAATTAAAAAGAAGAGTAATAAATATTAAATTGGGTAGCCTATGATGAAGAACCCTGCATAAAACTAAAATATACACAAGCTGATTAAAATACTTTTTAGTTAAACATAAAAAAAAATTAGTAGATCTATTATTAAAAAAGAAGAAAACCTGAAACCACTATTGTAAATAGGTATTTTTATTTTTAAGAAAATGATATTAGTCAGAAAGTATCATTTTGCATACAAAAATAAAATTTACTATTTAACGCCTTTAGAGAATAAATATACTGGTCTAAAACGAAACATACCTTAGTACAAAGAAGTCCTATCTAAACTTTTTTGGACCAAATTTTCCCAGAGCGCATTGTTACCTGTAATTCATGTATGACTAAAAATGCGGCGTATGCATAATAAATCAAAAAACATTTTTGTTGTCCATGACAGGGTAAAAGAAAGTCTGGCAATTTTAAATTATGTCGTTAAAAAAAGTTTTTTTTTTCTTTTTTATACAAACTTATTTTTTTATATTTAGAACCTTAATATTACTTACTATTATATACTTTTAAACAAAACTTCATAAATTATAGAATTTTTTAATATAAAAGGAAAAAAACTTTTAATTTTGTAATTTTTACCCATAAAAAATTATACAATTTTTAATTTCTTATTTACATAAGACTTTTTAACATTTTACGAGGATACAGGGCTAATTGCTCGGAGTGTGTTTTTCCCAACTTTCTTAAAAATAAGTTTTTTTTTCCAAATATGTACCTAAAAAGTTTGAATATTTGAAATATAGTTTAATTTAATTTTTTTTTTTAATTACCCAAAGATTTACACTCCTAAACATAAGCATCTTATTCTTAAACACATTTTTATTTAGACCTGGAGACATATACCGTATTTAAATTAAAAATTTTAAAAAACAGAAACTTTTATTTAAAATTTTAAAGCCGGTTAAAAAATATGTCATTTTTAAATGTGTGCCAGATACCGCAGGTGGCACCTTCTATTTTGCAATAAAATTGATACCAAATTTTAAATTTTTTCCTTGTAAAACACCTTATGGTCAAATAATGCAAATATACAATAATTATTAACACATTTTTGTATAAGAAACTTAAATCAAATTAAACTTTTTACACATTCAATCTCTGAAATTATCCTTACTTTTAAACTAAGGTTAGTTGGCTTAAATTTAATTTTAAAAATTAAATTCCTATCTTTTAGTTTTAGTTATTTCTGGTAGCAATTTTTATGCACCTTTTAGCAATACGCGTGTAAAACTACAGCAAACACCGGCAACAGTTTATTAAAATTACCTAATTGTTTAAAATACATTGATTTTGACCATAGTTTGGGCTAATGTAATTATAAGCTTTGATGTACAAATTTTAAAATGTTAACAATAATTAACTTTTGTCAATTAAATGTAATTAAACAAAAAAAACTATTTGTAAAATTTAAGGTTTCATAAAGGTAATAAAAACTTTAAATTTTGGACCAGGTAGTCACGATAAAATAAATAGTTACATTTACAATTACATTTTTCGTAACCCCTTAAGCCAAAATCGACAGTTTTATCGTATTAATTTTACTTTAAATCAAAAGTTAAAAATATTTACAAATTAGAAGTCAAAAAGAAGCAAATAGAATGTTATAGTACTCGGAATGACATCTTCTATTCAAATCAATAAAAATAAACCGGGTGTCCCATTTTAAAATATAAAATAAGGTTCGTTTCCGGCTAAACCGGCGATAACAAAAACCACTTAATACACAAAATATTACAAATTTAGGTAAAAATCTACGTACCAAATTTAACTTTGATATTCTTAAAAATAAAAAAGTTACAGGGGCTAAAGGCACCAAGTATTAAAAGTACATTTTCGCAAAAACTAGTAAATAGATTTTAAAAAAACTCTAGTCTATTAAAGAGAGAATTTAAAACCCTTTAAGATAAGGTACACCTTTGCCATTTTTTGATGCTTGTGTTGGTGGGGGAAAAGGATTACCCTGGACAAGTAAATTTGGACCCAAAAGTAAGCTTACCTAAGAATAAAAACTGACTTTTTTCATGTGTATAAATAACGTAATTATAGGGATTGGGTCGTTTTTATTGGAATAAATGCACTTTATATTCGATGTAAAGCAATAGTTAACTTTGTTTATTAAAGTATAATATGGTAAAATATTAGGTAAAATATATTTCCATTTAAAAAGATCAATAAATATCTATACTTAACCAAATACCGGGAAAAGTTAATTTGAATAAATAGTTTAAGGACAGCTTTAAAATATATTCCCTATGGCCCGACCGTTGTTTGGGCTCGAGTTTGGGCTAATGTATTTATAATTTCCTACATATCAATTTTGTTTGAAAAGGTTTTATGTAAACAATGTTATAAAATGTAAATTGCTCATGGATCTAGTGTAAAGCTAAGAGGTATTAGTATTTATTAAATAGCCTCTATGTAAAATATTTAAACATACCCATATTGATTTACGACAATTTACCTTTGGTTAATTAAAACAAAGTACCTTTTAAAAATATATTGTAATCTACCATTACGTAAAAAGTTTTGGCAATTTATTAAAAAACTTTTGTTGTCTATTAAAGGGTAATCGGGGGTAAAAAAATTGAAATTAAGTTTATAAAAATGTTCATGTTAGTAACTTTTTACTTTGTCTGCAAAAGTTTTCTACTTGTTTTTTTAGTTTAAAACATATTTTTTAACAGAAGAGCTGTATTAATTTAACTAAATTTATATCTGTAAAATAACGTTTAGCCAAACTAAATTGAGTATTATTTAGAACATAAATTTTAACATTTTTACTTGTTTATTTTTTTTCTTTTTAAAAGGTACTGATAGTATTTAGGGTATATTTAATTTTTATCATAAAAATATATAGAAAAGAAATAATTTATAAATTATTTTTTAAATTTATTTTGATATTGTATAAAACTCGATATAAAAAAACATTTTTAAATTTAAAGTTAAATAAATATCTCAACTTAACCCAAAACCAAAAAAAGTTGATTGTTTATGGACGGGTTTAAAATATATTTCCTTCCACCTGGCCGTAGTTTGGGCTAATATTATATTATGTTTGTATAATTTCCTACATGCCATGTTATTTAAAAAGTATGATGTAAATAATTATGATATAAAATGTTTCCTTGTGGTCGTAATGTAGAGTTCAGAGGGGTTATAATTTATTAAGTAGTCTCTGTCCAAAATATTTAAACATACGTATATTGATTAACAACAATCTAGCTTCTATTAAATAGTTTAAGCCATGAGATATTTAGCTGTGTGTCTATAATCCTCAGTTATTAAAAAATATATTTTTTGCTACTCTTATATGATTGCTACATGAATCGAGCTTTACTACTTTAGAATTACTCTTTAGCAAAACATAAAGGTTTAAACTTTTTACCTGCTTTATTTCTTTTCATATGAAGGTAGTTATATTATTTAGGATATATTTGAATGTTGAAAAATATATTAAAAAGAAATAATTTATAATTGATTTTTAAATTCTGTATATTATTATAGAAAACAAGACATAAACAAATATATAAAGTTTAAAAAAATCGGCTTACTCCATTTTCATAAAAAAAGGTAGTTACTTGGACTACTTTAAAATATAAACCCAAAAGAATTTTTACAGTTTCTTTATTTAAAATAAAACTCATAAACATTATTCTACTAAACAAATGTTAAAAAGCCCTATTTTAAATTATTTCAATATTATTTTTAAAATACTTTTTCTGTGATGTAAAATTTTGTGAATATGGAGTTAGCCAATTTGCGAATATCGGTATTGATATGTGAAAGTAATAAATTTAAAAATATTTTTAAATTAAAAATCAAATAAATATCTATATTGTCCACGACCTGACCGTAGCTTAAGCAAATGTATTAATAATTTTCTATATTACAATGGTATTTAAAACGTTGTTATGTAAACAATTTTCCCAAAATTTAATCTCTTGGTCATAGTGTAAAGTTCAAAGCGCTTATATTTTATTAAATTGTCTTTGCCTAATATGTTTTAATATACCTTTATTAATTTACAACAATTTACCCATGTTATCGAAACAAGGTACTTTTAAAAATTATATTGTGAGCTACAATTACGTAAACAGTCTAAACTATGTGGTAATTAGTTGTTTGTTTATGTAACTTATAAAAACTCTTTTGTTGTTGGTTTAAGGGTAAAATAGCGTTTCGCAATTTTAAATTTGGTTTACAAAAATGTCCATGTTAGCAATTTTTATACTTATACAAAAGTGTACATTTCTTTTTCAATTTTCAAAACTTTATTTATTACAACAAAATACACACTTAAGCAAAACTTAAAATAAATTTAAAAAACAAATTAATTAATA
Organism: Listronotus bonariensis; assembly: GCA_014170235.1. Lineage (NCBI taxonomy): Eukaryota > Metazoa > Arthropoda > Insecta > Coleoptera > Curculionidae > Listronotus > Listronotus bonariensis. The sequence goes on along the minus strand of JACEGR010005090.1, from coordinate 1,620 downwards.
TTTAATACATAAAGCTTAAAATTTCCTACCTGCATTTTTTATAAAAATACTAGTTTTACTCAAGGTATGTTTTGTTTTTAACCATAAAAATATAAAAAATTGAATGATTTATAAATGTTTTTTAAACCTTTGTTAATGCTGTATAAAAATTAATATAAAAATCTATAAGTTAAAAAAAACAACATTTTAGGTTAGTAAAAAGTGAGTTTAAAACCCCTAAACCTGTGTTTACAAAATTTGGTATTTGGTTTTCGGGCATACCTAATTGATCATTTAATGAATTGCGATGTTGTCATATCTCGGTAACTGGTAAAAAAATTTTGAAAATTTGGAATCTTTCTGAAGTTGGTACGCTCTTTAAATTTTAAATAAAATAAATAGGATATTTTCTTTATAGTACTAGTAATATTACGTGTATCAAAAAATTGGAAATTTTGGCAACAACAGAAGTATTACCTACTGTTCAATTCCACTTGCCAAGACATTTTTTAAATACCCACATTTGTAAGAGCAACCTAAGCGGTTTTAGAGATATTTGAGCGTATCTAAACTTGTGGTGTTGTCATATCTATATCTATAATTAGATATTTGATGGTTGCATTTTAGGTTTAAGTCCATACCAAACTTTCTATAATAAAACCATTTTTTTTTGTAAAATTATAAAAAAAAATCTTATCTGACGCCAACGTAGACACACTGTATGATGTTTGTATACTGTACCCCTTAAATCTTAGTAAATTTAATTTTAAAATTAAAATAGTTTTTTTCTTGTTATATTATATAAAATATTAACAAAAATTACCACAACTTTTTTCCCTTCTTTTTTCTTTCTTTCTTTCCATCTTGTTACTACCAGTTTACCTTTATAACAATCCATTTAATATGGTTCAGGACTAGGCCCAGGATAATTAAAATTTACGTTATGGCAGGGATAAACACAAATGATGAATGAACATTAAATTCAATTGGCAAATAAAATTTACGAGGTACTAAAAGCTTACGTTTGTAATTTTCCTGTTATTATGATCATTTTTATGTCCTAATTGAAGTAAAAAATTACAATGGTCCGCAAAAATATATATTTTTTACTATTAACCTGAGAAACTGCTACTATTTACTTCATTTCCCTAATGAAAATTATTATTTTCCACCCTACGTAAACAATGATAATTAAAAATACCTAGGTAATAATCAAGGTTAGTTTATATTTATAAGGTTGCGACATATTCTCAACTTTTAGGCTGTTCTGAGGTCGGGGACGCAAGAAAGGGCACTTCACGGAGAAAAGTTGGCAAGACTGGGTAAAATCAAAGCTAATGATCAATCCAGTGGCGTCCAGAATTTGGGAAGTGATATTTGTTGAAAGATGTAATTCCAAATATTTTTCATTAAAAGTAAAAGAATTTACAATTTAATAATAACTAAAAACTGTTGTATAAACAGTTGTTTTACTAATACAATAAACTTTATATCTCCGGCACTGAACAACATCGCCGAAAATGGGAGAGGTGACGTCATAACACGTCAAAGCAATATGGCTGAATGTCGTGACCCTATATAGACTGACTTTGGATAATAATGAGATATTTTTTATAAAAAATTTGGCACATGTCCAATTTT
>JACEGR010005089.1:0-77888 GCA_014170235.1 Listronotus bonariensis | reverse complement strand
CGTAGATCGTACTATCGGCCGGTCGAAATCTCGCAGCGAATACTGATAAGTTTTTTTGTGAGAGAAAAAGCCTAAGTGTTGTATATTGAACTCAAGTTAACTGTCGGTTAAGTTCGAATCTTAATTATAATTAATGGATAGTGGAACCTATGGGGAAGAGGGGCAACCCCCTGGTACCCAAAGAAGTGAGGAGACCGAATTCGCAGGATTTCCAAATAATTCACAGAAAAATCCCGGTGAGAACGTTCCTTTTTTATGAATGTATCTAATAATCGCATTTTACAACAGTTACAAAAATGCAATTGATAGTCACCAAAATAAAAACAAAGAAATAACCAATCCCATGGACATTGATGGAAACAATTCCTTGCCTTATTATATAGACCTTAATATTCGTTATAGTCCTTCAGACAAAGGACCTTTCTACGTTTATATTGAATCCAAAAATAAAAATATTGGTAAACTACATGCAATACGCGTAGGCCACTATCTTAAAAAAGATCCTTATATATATGAAAACAAAAATAATATAACTTCTATTGACGTAACAAAATTAAAATAGAATTCAGTAATTTTAATGCAGCTAACAAATTAATTAACCACAAAACATGCATTTTAGATAATGAATTTATTGCCTACATTCCAAAATTTTTTGTTGAACGGAAGGGTATTATAAGAGGCATTGATACATATTTTTCGGAGGAATATTTGCTAAATGAAATTAAATTAGAATATCCTAATGCCATTTCTGTGTACCGATATACCCGCCAAATAACAGATCCACAAAGTAAAAAGGTGAATTAAAATCAGTACCTAGACAAATGATATCAGTCTCCTTTCAGGGAACTCAATTACCTCGGTACGTCCATATAAATTCGGTAGAGTTTGAAATAGAACCATATGTTTACAAGGTTATACAATGCGAGCAGTGCCTGAGATACGGTCATGTATCGAGGAACTGTAAAGGTAAAGAAAATGTAAAAAATGCGGTAGCATACACACTGAGGAGAATAATAGTACATGTGATACAAAATGTATATACTGCAAGAGCAATTCTCATGTATCAACATCAAAAGATTGCCCTGAGTATCAAAATCAAAAGAGGATTAAAAATATCATGGCCCAAAACAATGTGTCCTTTGTAGAAGCAAAAAAATTAGCAGCAACCCCTCTTATATTAATGCGCTTACACAGAATCGATACCAAGCTCTAGCAGACCTCAAGGAATATCCAAATCTTCCTAACATAGGTTCTCAATTACCTTTTACTAAACCAAAACTCAACATAACACATATACACCGTTACCTAAAACTGCAAATAATGCAACCAAAAACGCAAAGCGGAAACCCTTGCACAAGACATAACCCCACCAATAAGACGTGAGTCTACTAGCTCTTCTATATTGCCAAATCCGTACAGGGAGGATTTCCTTAATTACAAAGAAGAACTTATCGAAAAATTACCCTTGTTACCAAAAATTTAATTGATAAAATATTACAATCGGATCTGACAGATATGAATGAATTAGACAATAATATTAAATCATCGGTGTTATCCGTTTTTAATAACATATCCGAAAATCACTTATAAAAATGGCCTTACCAAATCAAAGCAAGAAACTTTTAATAGTTCAATGGAATGCAAGATCAATTATCTCCAACAAACACAGCATAACACAATTTTTACTAACCAGTAAAGCTGACATAGCCCTTATTTCTGAAACATGGCTAAAACCTGATCTATATATATCCTTTCCAGGATACCAACTAATACGAGAGGACAGGCCAAACGGCAAAGGTGGTGTAGCGATCCTGGTTGCTTCGTATTTAAATTTTAAAAAACTTAACATTAAAAATCAAAATTTACCATTTGAAATATGTGGTATTAAATTAACTACTAATAACAAAATCATACACATATTTTCCTTGTACAGGCCCCCTACCACAAGAACGACGACCCAGGATTGGAACAAAAATTTTTCACTTTATAAAAATGTTGTGATTTGTGGCGACTTCAATGCGCATCATGGAGCTTGGGGATCAAACATATCGAATCAAGAAGGTGACACCTTATTAGAAGCAGTAGAGACATCAGACCTTATTATTTTAAACAATGGTTCACCAACAAGGTTAACCTCAAATATCAACACTAAATCATGTGTGGATATAAGTCTTGTCTCCTCCAACATTGCCCCACTATTTACTTGGGACATTCATTCTGATACCTTAGGTTCAGATCATTTCCCCATACTAATAAAACATAATACAGAGATTTGCACCAATCAATTAATCTATCCTAATAGAAAATGGCGTGTTAATTCAGCAAATTGGACAATATATTCTAATATACTAGAAAATATCATAAGTACTCACCCACCACTACAGAACACCGACAGCAAGTTTAATTTTTTAATTAATGCTATAAATCAAGCCTCAATATCAAGCATAAAAGAAAACAAACCATTTATACCTAAAACTAAAGATAAACCAGCTTGGTGGGATGATGAATGCCTACAAATCATTGAAAAGAGGAAACAATCTTTTAAAACGTATAAAAGCAACCCAACAGAAACAAATTTTATCGAATGCAAAAGGTTTATGGCCCACGCAAAAAGGAAATTCAAAGAAAAAGCCAAACTACACTGGCAAAAGTACTGTAGTTCTCTAAATAAGGATATTCCTATTGGTAATGTATGGAAAAAATTAAATCACTAAAAACAATAAAACTAATATACCAACAATAAATGAAGATTTAATGGACAATATCCTGTGTAGTCTAACACCACCCACCGTTGATTATGAACCACTTCACGATGACCAAACCACTAATACCCCCCTACCCACTTTCTAACTAAGAAATTTACAATGTTTGAATTAGATAAAGCCATTACAAAAAGAGAAAATACATCGCCAGGCTTAGATCATATTTCGTACCCTATGATACAACATCTTGGGTTTTTGCAAAAACCTTCATTTTAGAAATTTTTAATGAAATGTGGTCGACATCACACGTACCTAGTCAATTAAAACAGGGCCTAGTAATTTTATTTCTTAAACCAAATAAAGACCCCTCACTTATAGAATCCTACAGAGCAATCACCTTGTTATCTTGCATTTTAAAGACTTATGAAAGACTTGTTAAATTTAGATTAACATACTGGCTTATGCATAATAAGATATTACCGCCCAATATGTATGGTTTTATTCCAGGCAATGGCACTAACGAAGCCATAGCACATCTTGTCGGAGACATACAATCTGGTTTAACAGAAAATAAATGCATCGGAGTAATTTTCGCTGACATTAAGCATGCATATGATAGTGTAAATTTACAATTATTAGCACAAAAATGAAATATCTTAACATACCATTACCAGCAATTAAATCTATAATCAATTTATTTAAAGATCGCAGTATTACCATCCGGCTAAAAGACCACACATACTTAGCCCCAAGATTAACGTCATTAGGCATCCCACAGGGCTCAGTTTTATCACCCCTACTTTTTAACTTATATACTGCTGATCTTCATAATTTATGGAGTAACCCCATAACCTGCATTCAATATGCCGATGACTTAGCTCTATACAGCAAAGAAGCCAATAAGGAAAATAGCCAAATAAAACTCAATCATATAACGTACTGCCTAAAAATTACTGTCACGAAAATGGCTTTGACTTATCGGTTAAAAAGACCACCGTTGTATTTTTTACTCGGCGAAGAATCCCTAATCATGATCACATTACTCTTAATGGCACTAGATTTTCTGTAGCACGAGAATTTAAATATCTAGGAATAACGCTAGACTCTAAATTACTTTGGACAACACACATCAACAATATTATTAGCAAAACTGAAAAAAGCATCAACCTGCTCAAACAAATATGTTCTTTCTCTTGGGGAGCACATCAACAGGTAGCCCTACTTTTTTATAGATCATACATCCGATCAATAATTGACTACGGAAGTATTTTTTATGGTTCAGCCAGCAATTGCCATCTCAAAAAATCGACAAATTACAATACAAAGCCTTACGAATATGCTTAGGACTTATGAAATCCTCACCAACAGCAGCAATTTTAGTAGAAGCAGGGGAGCCACCTTTGAACCTTAGAAGAGAACTATTAGCATGTAAATTTATCCTAAAGTTGCACATGAGACAACACCCATTATTATCAAAAATACACCATATCTATATACACACTCTTACACATTCATACTGGAATAAAAAAATATACCATCCTCAGCAGTTGCATACGAAATATGCCAAAATTTTAATCTTAATACCATCCAGCAGTTGCCGCTAATAAATATCTATAATATGCCGTATAACGCGCTATTTACAGTATCCGACGTGAATATACCAGAATATCCAGCAGAACCGACAATGACTAACGTGCACTTTGGGGAAATAATTTCGTTCTATCCTAAAAACTCACTTATAATTTTTACAGATGGATCCAAGAAACCTAATAATCTTAGTGCAGCCTTCATATGCCCCCAATTAAATCACCAGGAATCCTTTAACCTTAACCCTAACCTCAGTATATTTTCAGCAGAAGCTGCCGCAATAAATCATGCACTTATATGGGCCACCAGTCAAAATTACAAAAATGTTTTAATCTGCTCGGATTCACAATCTGTCCTAAATTGCCTTAAATATTTTTCGACAAACAAACACATCAATCCTAACATCTTTATAGCCAACATAATTAATATCATCCATACCACTACAAACAGAGAAATAAAATTTATTTGGACAAAGGCTCACTCAGGTATATTAGGCAACGAATTAGCAGACCAATTAGCTAACAAGGCACCTAAAACCACTCAGGATGAAACCATCATAATGCAAGACCTTATTTCTATCATTAAAACAAATATAAATGACAAATGGAATAGAGAATGGCGTGCTTATGGTAGCGAAACTAATACATTCTATTATAAAATTCATGATAGTATCCCAAAGACACATTGGTATTATAACCACCCTACAAATAGAAAATTAATTGCCACCATAAGTCGTCTAAAGCTTAACCATGGACGTTTTCCTAGTCATCTATATAAAATCGGCATCAAAGATAGCCCATTATGCTCCTGCGGCCAATATGGCGACCTAAACCATATTTTGTTCAACTGTCATCTCCATCAACAACAAACAAACAAATTTATTAATGAGCTACTGTCCAGCAAATTTTTGCTACCAATATGGCTACCAGAAATACTAAAATCTAATAACTACAAAATTTTTACTTCTCTTGGCAAATACTGTCAAGAAATAGGCCAAAATATATAAAATAATAAGTAATATAAAAACCCTCGTCTTTCCATTATGTGTCTTCCTGTTTTAGTGGTCTTCTTGTGTGTCTTGCATTAAAAGTCATCCTGATGGACCCCAGGATGTGAAGCGTGTGTCCCTGTTCATATGTGTTTATATAAGTAAAGATAAATATACGAGTAAAATAAGTAGCTCCGTGGCCAAAACACTTAGTATGTAAGGCCAGACCAACCTAGATTTAAAAAAAAATAATTTCCAATCCAACGCACGAAGTCAGTATTAAAAACATTAAGAACGTAGAATTTTAGAAAAACATGTTTGCTGTATATAAACTGATACCAAGGACATAATAAATAAGCCTGAATAAAGTATATTTTTAAAAGTTTGATAAGTAAAATAAAACGCATCTGGTTAATAAAATTTGATATTCCCACCGGAGCAATTATGCTTGATGAAATTTATGGTTTTTGTTTCTTATAAACTACTATATTAGCTTTGTTCGCGGGTTCGTTCGATTCAGAACCGGTTCTGGGACTATTCGCATGCGCAGTGAAAAAGCAGCGTTCGCGGTTAGTAAAATCCTGAATTTTTAGTAACAGATCTGTGTTCGCGGGTTACAATGGACTCAGTTCGTTACCGGTTCGTAACCTGATTAGCAGTCCTGGAATTTTTGTTTGAATTAAAAGTTCAGTTCGGAATTTCATGCGCATTGTCGACATGGTCAGCTGTTTTCTGTTTTTGTGGTACAGAAATAAACCGTTGTATTACAGTTTATTTGTTTCTGCCACTTTTTATGCGGGTTAATATACCTGTTGAATATTTTTTTATATTTTTGTGATTCTTAGCGTATATAAACAAAGGATTTTTAATTGTATTCCGTATGAATGTATGTATGCAATAAAATAAATAAAGATTTAATTAAAAAATATAGACAATATTACAAAATTTTACCATTTCTTGTTGTTTGAATTTTATCTTTAGTTAAATACACATAGGTACTTATGTTAAAAACGAGAGGAGGCAGGGAATCCCTCGTCTTCCGCCAAGAGACCTCGAGTGGCATTCGACAGTATAACAATTCACCTTTTTGTTTAAATTTTTTTTTTTTTGTATAGTTTCCAATTTAACCAGGAAAATCCTAACCCAAAAGGCTAGGTTAGAATACATCCTCAGCTGTATAGAAAATCGTTCGCGGTAAATAAAAATTCCGAACTAATAAATAACTAGACATGCGCTTTATAACAATTCTAAACCAGTTCGGTTCTGGTTCAGAATCGGTTCAGTATCTAGACCCGCGAACAAAGCTATTGAAATTCGGAAAACCTCTATAATCTAAGCAACTAAAAGAAAGATTAACAAAAAAAACTTGAGTTTCTGAGAGTAACTCGAAAAATAAAGTGACGTCACTTTAAATCCAATATGGTGTACTAAGTTTTTATGCTTTTCCACAATTTGGCTATCATATTGCTGGCTATCAATTGACGTTAAGTGTATCATACATTTTTGATGTAAAATTTAATACGGAGCCAAAATTTGTTAAAATATACAGGATATTCCATTTGAAAAAAACTACTTGACAATGAAAATTCTCTTTTTGGGACACTTTGTATATTAGCTTGAACTGTCAATAAAAAGACGGTATTTTAATAAACATGTCTTATATTAAGATTATTTTTGTATGTTGTACAGGGGGAAAGTTCTTTCGTGTATAAATAGGCTTGGGACACCCTGTATAAATACCTTTTAATAATTTAAAAATTTTAAACTTAGAAAATACGAATGCTTCAATCTCATATATCGTATAAATTGTAATTATGTTAATATGTTGATTGTAAAATTTTAAAAATAAAGTTTATTTGATTAATTTTACTCCATTTTAATAAAAGTTTGTTTTTAAAATAGTTTTCTCATTTTTAATTTTTGATTCTTAAAACCTGAACTTCAAATTTACTTTTATTTACTAAATAAATACTGTATAAGCAATAGGTAAAGGTATATTGGCCAGTATAAGCAACAACAAAGGATGTATAATACGTTTGTTCCAGCAGAATATTAGTTATAAATGTTAGCAACAGTTTTCTGCTGGAACGAAAAATTAACAAGGCGTACATACTGCTTATACGTCAATACAAGAAAGGTTATGTTAAAAATGTGTTAGTAATGTTTGAAAAAAGTTTGCAAACTTTTTAAACAGTTTACAACGTGTTTCCAACATCTTAAAACTACTGCTGGAATAACAAAAAAATTGTATAATGTTCCAAACATGTCACTGCTGGAACCAAAGTCGGTCTATATAGGGTCGCGACATTCGGCCATATTGCTTTGACGTGTTATGACGTCACATCTCCCAATTTTCGGCCATGTTGTTCAGTGCCGGAGATATACAGTTTATTGTATTAGTAGAACAACCGTTTACACAACAGTTTTTAATTATTATTAAGTTGTAAATTCTTTTACTTTAAATAAGAAACATTTGGAATTACATCTTTTCAACAAATATCACTTCCAAAACAATGCATAATGAAATGCGCAAATTCTATAGACGCCACTGGATTGATCATTAGCTTTGATTTTACCCAGTCTTGCCAACTTTTCTCCGTGGAGTGCCCTTCCTTGCGTCCCCGACCTCGAACCGCCTAAAAGTTGAGGATATGTCGCAACCTTATAAATATAAACTAACCTTGGCTGGAACGACAAAATTGACGTGCGCAGAATCCGAGCGGTTGCAAACATTTCTGACAGCCTGTTGGAACAAACCTAATGAATCATCCAATACGAAATGTTTACATGCCGGTATTCACGTTAGCCTGTCTCTTTTCCTCACATTGCCTATATGTTATGGTATTTAGCTGATCCGGTATGTTCATGTGTTCTATATTGTGATACATAATACAAATATTTTAACTTAAAAACTGTTAAAAAGATTCCGTGCAATTATTTATTTATTGGCGACATGTATTGTTCTCACATATGACCAGAAGATCCAAAACATTTTATTATTGAGTAATTGATCACGCAATGCTTAGACAAAAGATTTTTTAAATTTTTTTACTTATGACCAATTATGTTTAATTTTTAAATTATTCGGATCTAATATTTATTTGTTTAAATAAAGAAGAAAATTAACTTTTTTTTCTAATTCAACAAAATATATGAAAACTAAGTTAGATACGTTAATAGCACTGCAGCGTCATTTTTCCACAACAAATAATGAAGGTCTGGCCACACCGAACCGCATTAAGGCCGCATCGATCCCGGATTCACCATGATGGAGAAAAAGTTGGGCAAATTAATTCGGAAAAATTCAAAGGCACGTTTCATGCCCCTTAAATATATTAAAAGCATTTTTGTTAAGCTGAGTCTATTGTTTTGTGTATGTATATCTCTTTGTTTAAATAAAACAGATTTTCCAACCTATCTTTGTCCTTTTTTATCCAAACTTTCAGTATAGTATATGTAAAACTCTCTACTTTATTTGTAAAGTCTTAATTTACGATCAGATGTTTTTTTATCTTTGGACAAACCACGAAGGCTTAAAGCCTAAATACTAACGTACCGTGGGTGTCTTAAGCGAGGTAAGAGTTATTTTGTTGACACGGGACCTAAATACTTAAAGATTTGGGGGGAAGGAAAGATCTCCGCGGGCAGCAGGTTCCACAATCTATAAACTCTAGGGATAAAAGAACGAACAAAGTGGGAAGTTCGGGGCCTGTCCAATTGAACTGTATAGGTATGCATACGCGCGGTACCACGAGTTTCTCTGTTGGGAACCGTGAGTGGAGAAACTATAATGGACAATTCTTCAGAGCAGAAGCCATGGTAGTACCTATAAAAAGCGATAAGTCCCCCACAGCTCGACGATGTGCAAGAGAGAAAAGCCTTTCTGTAAGTGAAGGATTATTAATAAGACGAATAGCTCTTCGAATGGAATCAAGAATGCTTAGGGTTGTGGGGGACGCCATGCCCCAGATATGAGAACAATATTCCAAGGGAGGTCGGATTTGGGACACATACAAAGTGTATAAGTTAGAAGGGGAAAAATATTTTTTGGCTCGAAAGAGAAATCCAACCTTTTTTGAAGCTGCCGTGGCTATAGATACAATGTGTTTATGCCAGTTAAGGTTACTTTCAAATGTGACGCCCACAAGATTTAAGGTGTCTTTGCTCTGTAAAACTTGGCCGCTCATAAGTAGAGGATGAATATTTGATGACTCTTTTCGCGACAAGAAACATGATTGTGTTTTGGATGCATTAAAATGGATGAGATTTTTGGCGCCCCAATCCAATATTAAATTAAGATCCTGCGAAAGGGATATCTGCATCGCTCTGCGTTTGTTTTCCAAATCAGGTTTAGTTATGGGTTTAGGAACCTGAAAACTGGAGTGAAGGGTACTATCGTCGGCGAAACTATGAATGAAATTAGTTGTGGACGAGAGAAGGTCGTTGATGCGAAGAAGAAACAGTGTTGGTGCCAGAACTGAGCCCTGTGGCACTCCAGCATTTATTTGGTGAAAGCTTGAAGATTGGCCGTCCACAATAACTGATATACGTCGATCAAATAGATAACTAGAGAGCCAAGTACAGAGTTTAGTTGAAAGACCATAGGAGGGAAGTTTATTAAGAACTGCGGCATGCCAGACCTGATAAAAAGCTTTGAATATATCAAGAGCAACGATCTGGGACTCACCTAGAAACTGAAGAGACTTATTCCAACAGTGTGATACGAAGGAAAGAAGATCAGCTGTAGATCTTTTGTGGCGAAATCCATCCAGATGTAACTTAAAGCGTAGAAAAACAGACTCCTATTACTGTACTTTTATTAAATACAAAACTTTTTGCACCGCATCCCTCTATATTTCACCAGCGAGACGCATGGGAGCAGGCTCGTTGCTGTTATGTGTGGTTAGACCTTAATACGTTTTTAAAGTTTAATTTATAAACTTGTTGTTTCGTTCCCTCTGCCGTTGCAGTTCCCGTTCGCAAGTTAGACTTATGGCCTCTAATGCATACATTTATAAACGCTGTCACCGCATTTGGCTTGTTTGACTTGATGAAGTTTTAACTTTAGTCGTTTGTCGTTTGCAGACGTTTTTGATTGGCCAATAGGATTGATTATTTTTACCAATTTACAAACTGCAGTGGCAGCGATACCGAAACGGCAACGCGAACAAAACGTCAGGTTTATAAATCTCTAGTAAAACAGTTTACCATCACGTGTATATAAGTAATGGTAAAGTAAACACAAATAGTATTTTACGTTATAAGTCCGGTAGGTGAGTTATTACAGTACGAGATGTTTACGGACGAGGCGACGCAGGAGCCGAGTCTGGAATATAAACGAGTACTGTAATAACACCTAACGGACGTGTATCGTATGATATTTTATTTCATACTGTCTTTATGAAAATTAATGTATAAATATTATTTATAAAATTTTAAGAGAACATGTTGTTAGTTTCAAATTATTTTACTTAAATTACGTAGGTAACAGCCTTGTTCTCCATATCATAGGTAACTAAGATTATTCTTCACTTGTCACTGTCAAATTGATAAAAAAATAATTATATTAGTTGTAGCTCCTAAACGGTATTAAATAGGTAACGCTAGATAGGTCCAAATTAAATAGAAATTACCAAATTTAGTAAAACACAATATTTTTGAAAATGTAACAATAGGTCTGTTTTATAGTAATATGATAATTTTCTTTTACTAAAGTTGGTAGAAACATATATTTTACAAGTAGAAAGAAGTTCCTTAATGGCATTAAATAGGTAACGCTAGATATAGGTTTAAATAAAATAGAAGTTACCAACTTTAGTTAAACAAAATACTTTAAAAATATACTAAAATATATAAGAAGTCTGTTTTGTAGTAATTTAATCATTTTTATTTACTAAAGTTGGTAAAAACAATGTATTTTAAGTACAAGTAGAAATTCCTATATATCCTAATATCAGATAAAAATCGCTTAATATATAAGTATTTAAAGATTTAATTTCATTTTGACATCCAAAAATGACATTAATCAAGGCATAACAACAATGATCACGTGGACATTTATAATGATACATGACAGCGTTGCTAGGCAACACATTACGGTACCAGGTACCGTAATTTGCAATTTATCGGCCCCAAATTAAAATAGAGTAAGTGGATTTACTGGACAGTATGAAATAAATTTATTTTTCTTGATGCCTTCTGGGGAACATCGAAAATCTGCTTCTTCTTCTGAATCTTACCCATGAGTAAATGTAAAAGTGTATACTGATAATACCTTTTTTTTTTTTGGTTAAAATGACATTAAAAGAGTTTTCTTTTTTACAGGTGACAGATCTATACAAACAAATGAAAGAACAAAGTCACGTGACGCCCACTAGATCCCTGAGCAGTGCGGCGACATTGACGTCGCTCTGTGTAGATATTTCGCCTAGTTCTAGTAACTTCTTTGAGGTAAGAATGGTTATTTATGTAATCAGTACCGTGTGTCAAGATAATAATATACACCCCCCTTAACTTTTTCTTTTTTATGGTACAAAATAATTAAAAATAAAATTTTGTAGTTTCCTAATAATTAGTAATCAGATTAGTATTATCATAAAGTAACATACCTACGGATAAGAGAAACCATGGCATGCTAAAATTTTCGTACCGCTTTTTCGGCAGGCTCAGCGCTGCCTGGCGGCAGTCTTGTCATTTTTGCCAGTTTACACTTTAAATGCGTCGGTCGAAGTCTCGCCTCGTGTAACATCAGCTGTGGGGAGACACGTAAGATTACTGAAATGACTAACTGGCGGTATTTCAACGAGAAACGAATAAAATTATATTGGGAGTTTTCGCATGACCTGTCCTTAAATCGGCTATTTCATGATAACTCTTATAATTTCCTTACTCTATGGTATTATCTTAATATACAGAAACAACCCTATACAGGGTGTCCCGTAATTAATTGAACATAGGTTAATGTAGGATACCTGACATGAAAATAAAGCGTTTGAGCTCAATATCGCTTAGCAAAATGTTATTGGTTTTCATTCTACAGGGTGTTAAAACTAATTTTTTACCAAACATTTAGTGAAATATCTTGGAATCCAGTGGATAGATTAAAGTGAAATTTGGTGTACTTTTACTATATTTGGGATGACGAACACGAATATGATATCTATTTTGCCATTACCACTAGATGGCGCCACATACAATAACATTGATTAATTAAAATGGTCATACCTTTTTGACCTCCCTGTATGCACATTTGCTAGTGGAAATAATAAAACAGCTATTTTTACAATATTCCCCCTTCTTTTTGCACAAAATTCTTGATTTAAAGCTAAAGTGGCACAAAATATTTTATTTTCACCTTTTAAAACCCCGTTTTTTGCGTATTTAACATTATTTTTGCATTAAATTGCATTGCTATACTTTGAATCATTTTAATCCCTGAGTGCCATGAAGCCCTATGTGTATGTATGCTTGCCGCATTATCAAAGAAAAGCCACGCAATTTAATGCAAAAATAATGTAAAAACGTAAAAAACGGGATTTTTAAAAGTGAAAATCAAGTATTTTGTGACACTTTAGCTTTAAATCAAGAATTGTGTGCAAAAAGAAGGGGGAATATAGTGAAAATAAGCTTAGTTCAAATTTGAACTTTGATGATGAATATCTTGAGAACGAAACGTTTCCGCCAAAAATCTTTCAGATTCGTGATCAGCACCCCAAAAACCCCCGTATACCAAATTTCGTTAAAATCGGAGGTTTCTAGAAAATTACCGAAAAAATTGATCTCGGCCGAAAATTGGGGGAGATCCCGTGAGTTTTCACTCGATTGGGAAAAAAAGAAAATCTAACATATATTATTTTACAGGTTTTATATATTGGAAAAATTAAAGTATGGCAAAAGAAAGTTCCTGTCACATTTATTGACGACGCACTGGAAAAGTTTAGAGTCCATGAATTGGAAAAAATAAACTGAAACAACTTGGAGGCACAGGAAACTACAGGGTGATTCACACAGAAGAGGTTCTTTAGTAAGTACTTTTTAATAATATACGTGCCACAAAAATTATCGCATATGCTCAATTTTTGTCATAGTCTTTAATACAAAAATGCTTTTTAATACCTAAAAATTGGTCATTTTTAATCGTCCTGTATAATGTAGTGTGTCAGTGGGAGTGGTCACATTTTTGTTTAAATTATATTCTTAAGGGGCCGGCTACGATACCAAGCGGCAAGCGGAGAGCGGAAACTGTGAGAGCACTATGCTAACAAAAAGATCTGCTGCCTCCGATCTTTATGTTGCATAAATTTTGCAACACTTACCGCTCTCCGCTCGACGCTCACCGTTTGACGCTCGCCGCTCACCGCTTGACGCTTGGTATTGGCAAATAATACCAATCCATAGAACCCCACAAGCGAGATTTCAGCGTACCCTAAACATTTTTAGTACCTACCGTGACCAACAGATGGCGAAAGTAGTACGATGTCGCTTTGCTAATACGATTACCATCAGAAATTGATAGCAGTCGCTGACGAGCAGTCGGCCCGATCAGTTAGAGTGAGGATATACGCAAAATTTAATAAAAATAAAATCCCCGATAAATGGACCCAGTATCCATAAGATTATTAAATTTATTATTTCAGAATAGGATATATCGATGCGTTTTTACAAATCATCGTAAGCGACATTCGCCAATTTTACGGGAAACGATTTTTCTTCCCATCGCATTATTTTTAAAGAAAAACCGAGATCTGAATGTTTTTATTTTAGATTTCTTCTTAATTTGAATTACAAAACAAACATATTTAACATTTATTGTCAAAATTTTCAGAATCTCTAAAAAAAGCTAAAAATTTTAAAATTCTTAACCTAAATAATAGTTAGTTTTTAAATGTTTTATTTTTATTTAATTTATCTTGACAACGGTGGCAGACTTGCCACCAAAACGTCGATTTTTAGATCTCTTTTTACTTGCTTTATTTTTTTTGGTTTTTGGTACTATTAATTTATTTTTTGGCGTGTACTCAAATAACTACCATTAATTAAATGAACCGCCGAACCAATATAGAACATATCTTCATCTGAAATAAAGCCAATGAAAAAAAAAACGTTTCCCGTAAAACTGACGAATGTCTCTTACGATGTTTTGTCAAAAACCCATCGATATATCCTATTCTGAAATCATAAATTTAATAATCTTATGGATACTACCATTTATCGGGGATTTTATTTTTATTAAATTTTGCGTATATCCTCACTCTAACTGATCGGGCCGACTCGACTGCTCGTCAGCGACTGCTATCAATTTCTGATGGTAATCGTATTAGCAAAGCGACATCGTACTATTTTCGCCATCTGTTGGTCGCGGTAGGTACTAAAAATTTTTAGGGGACGCTGAAATCTCACTTGTGGATTCTATGGATTGGTATTCTTTGGTATAGGAGCAGTAGTCTTACTCATTTCTGAAATTTTTCTTGTTCGACTCTGAATTTAGAAAAACCCAAGGTTACGCAATCATTTTTTGGGAAGTTTATTTTATTTAATAATTTTAAAGGCAAAGGTAATAATTTTTATAATTTAGGTTTAAAATTATGTACAGAGTGATTTTAAAACATGCGAAAAAATGCTTTCAAAAATTCCTAAGGCTAAAAAATTACCTCAGTCATGCCTTTGTTATGGGAGCTAAGGTCCGGTGATGGCTTAGCGTGTAAGGCGTTAAGTCGTTGAGCGCACAACGGACGTGAGGTGGGTTCGAATCCTGCTGAGGCCAAATACCTATTTATAAGTTGGTCGGAAATTTAGTGGTTAGCTCAACACCAGACGGGCGAAGTGCAAAATATATCGACGCTGAAGGCCACCAAAGGACCAGGGCGCCGGAACAAATTTTGCAGTGTCCTGCGCAACCGTAGACATGCGGACCCTGGGTGGGGACGAGGTCTTAATTTGTCGCTCATAGGACCGTGGTTCGGAACAAACGTTAAGCTGTAGGTCCCGTCTGGCTGACATCACCCAGACGTAAAAGACAGGGCGCACAATAAGCCGAGCGGCTTCAGTGCATGGGTTATCCCGGCCCTATTCTAATCTAGTCTAATCTAGGGGAGCCAAGGGGTAATGGGGATTTACTCGAGCATCATAGATAGTTAGGGATCCCTGGACCATTTTTACCAGTTATTACGGCAAACTTTTTTCCTTACAACAATTTTCGTTAGTGGTAGCAGGAATTAAATATGTTGATTTAATAAATATCAAAATACCAAGCAGACGTACCTCACAATCTGTGGGACAATGTGGATGTTAAATTTTAATATTATTTAATTAACAGAAAAAAAAATCAGCTTGTTAGTGATTACTTTTCACCACATCGTTAACCATACATGTTGGTGGTAGGGGACTCTTTGATGAAACCTTACATTTTGTAGGACAAATATTTTTTCGCTTTATTTAGATAATTATCTTGAAAATTAACAGAGAAAATCCCTGTTTGTAATAAATTTTTGATATCTGTCAAATCAACACATTTAATTCTCGCTACCTCTGTAAGCTACCACAAACGAAAATTGTTGTAAGGGAAAAAGTTGGGCGTCACGTCAAAATGAAGCCACTTCCGAAAAATTAGCTTGTTAGTAATGACTTGTAAAAATGATCTAGGGATCCCTAACTAAGAGACCTATTGATTTGCAAAGCTTAGATGATAAGAAGAAAAAAATGTTATATAATGTATACCTTTTCATCGGTGGGGGAAGCAGCTAAGGATTTTTAAATATGTCAAAAAATACTGTTAATATTTCGGCTTGTGGAAATCCTTCGGATCCTATTAAATTATATATTTTTCGTTATCCTGGATTTTTCTTTAAATAAAAAAATAGCCACCAACGACGTATGGACCCAGCGATTCATTCATAATTTTATGATAAACATTAAGCCAACAATCCTAATAGGCAAAGGGGATTGAGGCAAGAGAGAAATGAAAATGGCGGACTTACTTTTTGACCTTGGTCGATATTATGCACCCAACGACGTTGGTCTCTATTTACCTGTGAAAAGTGAGGTGCGGAAATGAATAGTCTACCCTTCTACAAACAAAGCACTGCCTACCCATATTGTCTTTAAAAACACTTTCTAATTACCAACAAACACCAGAAAATACACAAAAAACGCATTATAAGCTTCATTTGATCACTTTTGGCTTTCCAAATTGTCAAATGACAGAAACCAACAGAAATGACAAAGCAAAGGGGGCGTCACCCACAAGCGTTTAGGAAAAGTTCATTCATGTTTTATTTACGATAGAGTAAAAATCCCTGGGCGGCGTTGCCGGGATTAACAAATAATCACGTATTTTCAGAATTTTGCATGTTTTAAAAAGATAATAACTTATAATATTTGAACATATTTTTTTATTATGATATCTAAAAATGATAAAAAGATATGTATTGTTCATTTAATAAGTTATATTACAAAATTCTTTAATATAGAGGCTTATCCAACAACTACTTGAGGTTAGTAAGTTTAGAGTAGAAAAATTAAATTTGGCAAACCGCATTTTAGCGCTTTCACTGTGATGTATTGATGACAACAGCTCAAACGTAAACAAACCTGGTCCATACGTCGTTGATAGCCACGCTCGAGAATATCAAAATGAATTTTTTTTTCAACTTTGTAGCCCTCCGCTTTCTTTACGTCACTCTTAAATTGTCAGATTAGTGGAATATATACTGTTTAGCATATAAATAACTCACCCTATCTTAATCTGATGCGCTCAAAATTTTCTGATGGATATATTTTTGTTTTTTAAGGCCGGACTTGTATACGGGGCTTATATATGTTAAAGGTACTTAACTGGGTAAGAGGTGTCCAGCGGGTATATTAATCTGCCGCGCTGTAGTAAATCCCAAAATCCCTTATTTTGGGCTCCCCTACTATTTCCAAGATACAGTGTTCCAAACATCTTAACTTTTTGATATACAGGGTGGTACAATTTTTAAAAATAAATACTTTTTTTTTTTATTTGCAGGACTCCAGCGAAAACAGTTCACCTGACAGTCCTGCAACCACACCGACAGGACCTCTGCTTCGATCGATATCTTATCACTCGAATATCCTTCAAAAACAAAAAGCTGGGGACAAAGATATCGACGTAGAAAAGCTCCAAAGCATTGGAGCAGTTACCGATGAAAAAAATGCAAAAGGAGAAAAACATTATAACAATGTTTCAGGTAATAATACAGGGTATCTATCAGAGACAACAATGCGACGAGCAACTAAATGTAAATAAATTATCCGAGAGAGAGATAGCTGCTGGGCCTTCCTTGTCTGTCTTCAAGGAAGGTAAACGCAGATGGCGCGTGAGTCGACTTTATCGTTTGCCCGCCAAATTCAAATTATATAGCTGTGCTATTTTTGCCCTTAATGTTAGGTACTTGTTTTTGTTTCCTATTAATATAAAATATTGGGGTTTAGTTCAATAATTACACACACCTAATTAAAAATGTCATTTATTTGGTTTTTATAAAGATTTTTCTTACAGATAACCATGTCAATATTACCTTAAATTATCTGTTGAAAAGCACAAATTTAATATATACACTGTGATCACTAATAAAAGTCAATATTCAAAGTCCAATTAAAGGTAAAAAACCACGAAACACACAATAAATCACAGAAAATGTACACAAACTGTCCAAACAAATCGGCCATTGAAAAATATCAAACACAAATATCGAATAACATTTCGGCGTGACTGCCTGCGGCAACGTTTGTCAAGTTAAAAATATTCGATTCATGGTATATTTTCTTTCTCTTAATTAGATGTGAGCCAAAAAAGGACATTAAAGTTTACATGCAGAAATTGTAAACAACTTGGCAACCAGGGCAAAGCGATGATTGCTCCATCTACGATAGCCTGCCATGATGAAAGACAAAGACATATTTATTGGAACTTGCGTTAAACCAGAAAGAGATAAATACAATGGACAAATTGTTAGGACCAGTTACTCGTCTCATTCTTGTCTCTGGTATCTATCTATCTCTGTGTATTAGGGCACTGATACTAAGTCAATTCGCCAGTTCTCCCGTTCCGGTCATATAAGCTATTGCTTATAAGCTTTCCCGGTTTTGTCCTTGGAAAATCTGGATAATCGAGCTCGAAACTCCCAGACTTTCCTAGCATATGAATAAGAAACAGTTGTAAAAATCAACAATAGCGATGAACTTCTGAACATGCATAAATTGTGACTGTCAAGCCAGAGGCTGCTACTGGTATCGCGCATGACCGTCACTTTCACTACTGACGTTTTTCCGCAAGGCATGCGCACCTCCTCGACCATACAAAGACACCATGTGTTCAACACCAAAACGTAAAAACCTCAGGCTTTAGGAATCTTCACTCACAGCGCTTAGCCCCAGAAGAAAGAGAGCTCCAATTTAGCGTGAATCTTTCTCGATCCCCAGAGGGTACAACAACGCTCGTACGACACCTTCAGCCGCCTACCCGGGAAGTCTATGTAGACTTCTACGTAAACGTGAACCGCTCTACTCGAAGACCGCGGAAAGAGTGTAATACAGGGTAATTCGAAAATAGATCATAAATCTTAAAGCGGTTATTTTACAAGATAAAATAATGGTGGAGCTTCATATAATTTGTTTCTAAAATTGCCAGCATTTAGAGGTTTCCTTAACAATTTAAAGAGAAAATCTCAATAAAATAAAATTTTCACACAGGATGGTGAATGCGCTGATATTTAACTGCCTCAGTACCCGTCGAAATTCAACATCGTTCAATCAAGTTATTTTTCATTTTAGGTGCGTCCAGCTCTAGTGAAAGCGAAGTATCACAAAGAGAGTCTTCGCCCCAAGTTAAGGAATTTAAATCATCTGTTGATATGGATGATCATAATAGAACTATGGTGTTACAAGTTGATCGGACGGATTTACGATTGATAAGTCCGGACCGAAAAGTTATACTTCTTCATAAACACCACAAGGATATTACTACTTGCGTACAGGTAATTATACTATGTCTAATAATTTAATATAATAATATAATAATATAATAATATAATAATATAATAATATAATAATATAATAATATAATAATATAATAATATAATAATATAATAATATAATAATATAATAATATAATAATATAATAATATAATAATATAATAATATAATAATATATATAATATAATAATTTAATTATATAATAATATAATATGAGGGGCCAAAAAAGTCAAAATTTTAATTTTGGGAGGTTCTTCATGGTTTTTTGGTTTTCCAGTGTAAATAACCGGGGTTTTACTACTTTTATATGATTTTGGACGTTCTACACATTTTTAACACGTTTTTATTAACTTGAGTTGTAACTATCTATCTATCTATGTAACGGAATCTTTGAGCCTAATTTTAACCAACTTCCAGCTATTCGATTTCTTTGAAACTTTGCACACGTGTTAAGGACCGATGAAGATGCAATAATTTAAAAACAGTATCCCGTTATCTTTTTTTGAATCGCCAGGAAAAAAATTCCATTATATTATAAAAACAACACCTAGGATGCCATCTGTTGGCAACATTTCAAACTTTGCTATTAAATGAAGAAGAAATTTTTAGTTTTTACACAATTTGGTTAGTTGCACCATGGGTGTTCAATTTTTATGAACAATAAAAATATAGGGTTAGTTTGCACCATTAGTTCAAGGATTCCATAATAAAATTACATTATGTGTAATGTATACATAATACATAATGTGCAATTAATAAAAATTAACATTCTTTTTTAACACGCTTTTTATTAACTTGGGTTGTAACTATCCATCTGGCTATCTATGTAACGGAATCTTTGAGCCTAATTTTAACCAACTTCCAGCTATTCGATTTCTTTGAAACTTTTGCACACTTATTAATGACCCATGACAATGCAATAATCTGCAAACAGTATCCCGTTATCTTGTTTTTGATAGCCAGGAAAAAAAATCCATTATATTATAAAAACAACACCTGGGTTGCCATCTGTTGGCAACATTTCAAACTTTGCTACTCAATGGAGAAAGAAATTTTTTAGTGGGTTGCCATCTGTTGGCAACATTCCAAACTTTGCCTGGGTTGCCATCTGTTGGCAAGATTTCAAACTTTGCTACTCTATGGAGAAGAAATTTTTAGTGGGTTGCCATCTGTTGGCAACATTCCAAACTTTGCTACTCTTGTTCACTAAAAAATTTTTTCGCCATTTTGTCAAGAGTAGCAAAACTAAAAATGAAAATAATTAATAGTTTAAAAACTAAAAAACACGCTTTTATATGCAACCGAACTAAAAATTAGAAAATAATTTTTCATTAAAAAATATTGTCATTTCATAGTAAAAAGCGTGGGGTGCTTAATATATTAAATGTTATAATTATTATATTTGCCAATATCTATGATGGAAAAAGTTATGAAAAAATAGTAAAATGCACCCCACGCTTTTTACTATGAAATGACAATATTTTTTTAATGAAAAATTATTTTCTAATTTTTAGTTCGGTTGCATATAAAAGCGTGTTTTTTTAGTTTTTTTAAACTATTAATTATTTTATTTCATTTTTTTCTTAAAACTAATGGTTTGGCAAAATAATATAAAAATCCGAAAATTTTAAAATTCTAAGCTCTGTCAGAAATTAAATGTTAAAGAAAAAATTGACCAAATGAAACTTATTGTACCAAATTTATTTCTT
Source organism: Listronotus bonariensis (assembly GCA_014170235.1). Classification (NCBI taxonomy): domain Eukaryota; kingdom Metazoa; phylum Arthropoda; class Insecta; order Coleoptera; family Curculionidae; genus Listronotus; species Listronotus bonariensis. Next base: position 56,907 of record JACEGR010005089.1, on the reverse strand, counting down.
AACAAGATTTATTTATTTATTTTATGTAAAAATACTTTTTTACAGCTTGCAGGGCCAAAACTAGTAAAACCCGATTTTTCAGGTTATTCAAAGAAAAATTTAAAGAACCAAAGAAAACCTTTTAAAATTAAAAATTATGAAGCTGTGCTTTTAAAAGGAGGTTTTTTTTCATCAAGAGAGATATTTTTAGGTGAAAACAAAAAAATATCTGGACGTGTTTTGGCACAAACTACAATAATATATTATGTAATATACAGGGTGTTCATTTAAAAAATTACCACTTAATTATTTGTGAACAGAAACAGATTTGAGAAAATCGCCGAAACACGTCAAAACAATTATTAATTTATTTAATAACATTTTTTTACAAAAAAAATCGGTTATCTGCAGATAACTTGAGTGGTAAGTTCCACGTTGACTCTAAAATTTTATTACGCCTCTTGTCGGCGCCTTTTTACGCTGATAGTAGGACAAAGCGGCGCGGCATAATAAAGGTTTTTTTATAAAAACGAGTGGCGGTATTTTTGTTTATGGTTTCATTATTTCTCTTATTTAATGCCAACGATTTTACATATACCTGTTCTGTCTATTATAATATTGTTTTTTCAGGGTTTAAGAAGATCCGACCATTTTGGATTTATATGCAAAGACAGCCCTAGTGAAGCACCAACTTTTATCGGATATATTTTTAAATGTGAATCCAGCTTTCAATAGCAACAGATGCAGTTGCAGGTAAAGATACACATAGTCAATTATTACCGACTCTGGTTTGATATTCTAATTTAAACACTTTGTATGTGTCCCAAATCCCACCTCCCCTTGGAATATTGTTCTCATATCTGGGGCATGACGTCCCCCACAACCCTAAGCATTCTTGATTCTATTCAACGAAGAGCTATTCGTCTCATTAATGATCCTTCACTTACAGAAAGGCTTCCTCTCTTGCCCATCGTCGGGCTGTGGGGATTTATCGCTCTTATAGGTACTTCTATGGCTTCTGCTCTGAAGAAATGTCCAGTATAGTTTCCAACCTGCTTGGTTCCCACCAGAGAAACTCGGGCAAGTGCGTATGCATCCCTATACGGTCCAACTGGACAAGCCCCGAACTTCCCACTTTGTTCGTTCTTTATCCCTAGAGTTTCTATATCGCGGTTCCAACGTGACGACGCACCTTAAGATTTTTTTTATGTTCAACAAGTTTGAGTTGTTGTCAAATCATTTCTACATTATTTTTAGCTATTACCCAGGCGTTCCTATCAACAGAACAGAGCCACGTCCGGTAATCACATCATGTGAGCATTGTCCAATGGTGTGGTTTCATAGACTTTGTACAGAGGTAGAGCATATGTCTGATAAAAAGACACAAGCGGCTATTTTAAGAAAGTAAGTTTATTTATTTAGTTTTTAGGTTTATAGGGTTAATTTACTAGTTAGGTCCAAGTGGCGTATTGTGGACTAATATACAGGGTGTCTCAAATCTATTTGGGAGTACACGAAATAACTCTCCCCTGTACAAGATAAAAATAAATTTAAAATAAAAAATGCTTTATACAGGGTGATTCAAAAATCGATTCACGAAACTTAAGGGGTGATTCTACTTGACAAAATAAGGGTAGAGCTTCATATAATTTTTTCAAAATGTCATTCGTTTTCGAGTTACAAGCCGTCAAAGTTCAATTCTTTATTTTGTTTTTTCGCCATATTGCATTTATTTTTTAACCAATCCAGTTGATATTTGGCACACAAATCGAGCTTTGCAGATCTGTAAAATTTTAAGACAAAAGTACTTTTTAAATACCGCCAGAGGGCATTTTACCTCAAAACTTAAAATTTATTTACATCATAACTTTTATTTTGACAGATATCGCAAAGCTGAGGGCGTCATTTTATAGACATTCAAAACTTAAAAATAAGGTACTATTTATTAAAGTCGATAAACCTCACCGTTTAGGCACCAATAGACATCAAAGTTTTCATCAATTTCAATCAAATTACCTACATACATACAGGGTGTCCAGTAACTCAACCGACAAACTTTACGGGGCGATTCTACAACAGAAAATAAGAAAAAACTTTATATAAACATATGTCCTAAACGTCTTAGTTTTGAACTACGGTGTGTTAAATATTAAAAAAAAATACTTTTGTAATACTAAGACGTTTAGGACATATGTTTATTAAAAAGTTTTCTTATTTTTGTTGTAGAATCGTTTGGTTAAGTTTGTCGGTTGAGTTACTGGACACCCTGTATGTATGTAGGTAATTTGATTGAAATTGATGAAAACTTTGATGTCTATTGGTGCCTAAACGGTGAAGTTTATCGACTTTAATAAAGAGTACCTTATTTTTAAGTTTTTGATTGTCTATAAAATGGCGCCCCAGCTTTGCGATATCTGTCAAAATAAAAAAGTTATGATGTAAATAAATTTTAAGTTTTAGGTAAAGTGCCCTCTGGCGGTATTTAAAAAAAGTACTTTTGTCTTAAAATTTTAGAATCTGCAAAGCTCGATTTGTGTGCCAAATATCAACTGGATTGGTTAAAAAATAAATGCAATATGGCGAAAAAAACCAAAATAAAAATTGAACTTTGACGGCTTGTAACTCGAAAACGAATGACATTTTGAAAAAATTATATGAAGCTCTACCCTTATTTTGTCAAGTAGAATCACCCCCTTAAGTTTCGTGATGGATTTTTAATCACCCTGTATAGATACACTCTTTTTAATGACAGTATAAGTTAATAGCCACAGGGTGTCCGGAAGTCCCGTTCTCGTATATTTTATAAGCGAGCGATTCGATACAAAAAATAGATGAAAAAAGCTCATATGAAATATGTCCCTAAGCGGTCTACAGTTTTTGAACTACAGGGTGTTAAAAATTTATTATGTTTTTATTTTTCCAATAACTTTTATACACAATTTAGATATTTTAAACGGAATTTGGGGGCCGCCTCTTATGCACTAAAAGTACATTTTTGGCATACAAGAAACGAAATAATTTTTACCATGGTCATTCATGGTGGGCTTAAAGTAAATATTTTTAAAGAAAAAATGATACGCCGCTGCATTTTTCTGAAATAAAAATGGTTTTTAAATTGCCCATTTAGTTTGACACACATTTGATCTCCTGAGTTTTTTTATTTGATGCACGGTTTTTCGCGTAAATAAATAAAACCATATCTCGACTTGGTCAAATTCCTACCTTATTAAAGAATAAATACACAGGGTGTTCATTTAAAACTTTCCACTCAAGTTATCTTCGAAACGAGACAGATTTGAGAAAATCGCCGAAACACGTCAAGATATTTATTGAGGGAGAACGTTTTTACAAAAAATGGACGGCGCCCCTTTAACCCTTAACCACCAGGGCCACCACCCCAAAATTCTTAAATGAGAAGGCGGGTCGAGTGATACATCATTTTAAAGCTCCTGACGAGTACTTTATAACCCTAGAATATGAAGTCAATATCTTCACCTATTACAAAATGGCGGTACTTTAAAATTACCTAAATACCTGATTTGGATGGTCATATTTCCGAAACTAATGAAGTTAGATGTACTTAATGTGGTATTTTCTTAAAGCTCATTTAAAGATCTTTTTAATGGTAAAATAATATACAGGGTTCTTAAATAAAAAATATGTATTTTTTTCTTCTACCCTGTATATTACTACCAGTATCACCATTAAAAAGACCTTTAAAAAGAGCTTTAAGAAAACACCACATTAGGTACATCTAACTTTATTAGTTTCGGAAATATGGCCATCCAAATCAGGTATTTAGGTATAGTACCGCCATTTTGTAATAGGTAAAGATATTGACTTCATATTCTAGGGTTATCGAAAGTACTGTCAGGAGCTTTAAATGATGTATCACTCGACCCGCCTTCTCATTTAAGAATTTTGGGGTGGAAGCCCTGTGGTTACAAGCAGCTGTGCCGCCCTACTCTTTTGTAAAACGTTCCCCTCAATTAAATCATCTTGACGCGTTTCTGCGAGGCTCCCCAATCCCTGTTTCGAAGATAACTTGAGTGGAAAGTTTCTTAAATGAACATCCTGTATAAACTCTTTTCATATATTTTTGTGTAGAATCGCCCTTAAAATATACTGGAACGGACTTCCGATTCCCCCTATATAGGATGTATCAAAAACAGACTGTTTATTGTCAAGTAGGTTTCTTAAAATTGAACACCCCTGTAGAATTTTAACAAATCTTAACTTTTTATTAAATTCTACATCACTGTTAAGAAGGAAGGATGCTTCTAACGCACCCCCTTCAACTAGTCGGAAACCAAAAAAGAAACTGTTTGGTATTTTTGTTTTTAGCAATATAATATTATGTTTGTTTTTTTAGGTTAGAACAACTGGAACCAGAAGAACAAATGACAATTTTGACTAAATTTAGAGGCGCAGAAACGGATTCTGTGAGAGAGAACAAAATGAATTTCTTTATGATGCTACTAAAGATGACACTGAGATTGTGAAAACGAAGCAAGGGAGACACATTCAACGACACTGCCGTAGAAAATAGGTGAATTTCTTTTTTGGTAACTCACAGGAAACCAAAAATTGCTTTTATATGAAAGTTTTTAAACAGATGCAGCCATTAGCAAACATTAAAAAATAATTAACTTACCCTCCGTTGCATTTGCATTTATAAAAATAAATTAACCGCTCACTTTGGGCCGACCGCACAACATCCTATCACTTCTCTAATCCTACTATCGGATACGATTTTGATACGATTATCTGAAGATCGACTGATAATATTTTTATGGCAGCGACGCATACACCCGATCTAATAAAGGATAAAACGTTTTTTCTTTCTTTATCTTTGACAAACTACGAAGGCTATAAGCCTAAATACTAGACTGAAAAATCAACCTGAGCAACACAAAAGTTAGATCAGGACACATGGAAATAAAAAATATCATAAGACCATAATGGACCCCACAAATCGTACCCAGAAGACCCTTTCAGGTGACAATACACCCAAGGGGAGAACTGGGCAAACGAAAATTTCAGACTCTCTCTTCGAGGTCAAACCTGGTATACGGACGGGTCCAAAATCGAAGAAGGGTCAGGAGCAGGTGTCTACAGTGAGATGGGAAACACTCTGTTTGACCTTTCCACTGGGAAACCACGCCTCTGTATTTCAAGCAGAAATTTTTGCGATCTTACAATGTGCCAGGATTAACAACCAAAGGCCCTGCACAAATTTTACAATCAACATTCTTACGGATAGTCAAGCAGCCCTTGGTGCACTAATTAATCCCAAGGTATCATCTTGGCTGGTACTAGAATGCCTCGAGGAACTCAGGGAACTGGCGGAACGCAACAACACGAGGATGATGTGGTGCCAGGGCATTGCGGAATTCGAGGCAATGAAAACGCAGACGAACTGGCTAGAAGGGGGTCAGCCACGATATACGTCGGGCCAGAACCAGTCCTTGGAGTGCCAAAGAGTACCTTCCGGAGTGCGGTACAAAACTTGGTAAAGGACCAGCAAAGACTGCACTGGGAAAGGCTTCCTCAACACATGCATGGGAAAATATACATCAGTGGACAATGCACAAAAAGAGCTAAAGAACTACTCAAAATGGGTAGGAATCAGCTAAGAACGATCACAGGTTTCCTCACCGGACATGCTCCAGTGAAAGAACATCTAAATAAAATGGGATTATACAACGGAGATCTGGACTGCAGATTATGTGGAGCAGAGACCGAAACAGTATCCCACATACTGTCAGAGTGTGAGGCACTGGATCACAAAGACAGGCAATCTTTGGGGATATTAGAGTGCCCCCGAAAACATATGGTACGCACCCAGCGGACCTATGCCGCCTTCTTCAAGGAACTAGGGTACTGGAATAGGTACAATAAAACGGGAGTTTGGTACAATAAGCCATCAGGCTGCAATCCCATCGGACATGCAGACGGCTCCCTGGAAAAAAAAGCCTAAATACTAACGTACCGTGGGTGTCTTAAGCGAGGTAGGAGGAAGTTTGTTGACACGGGACTTAAATACTTGAAGATTTGGGGGAAGGAAAGACCTCCTCTTTGAATGGAATCAAGGATGCTAAAGGTTGTGGGGGACATATACAAAGTGTTTAAATTAGAAGCGGAAAAATACTTTTGGCTCGAAAAAGAAATCCAAGCTTTTTTGAAGCTGCCGTGGCTATAGATACAATGTGTTTATGCCAGTTAAGGTTACTTTCAAATGTGAAACGTTAAACTGTATGTAAAATGTATAATAAATTAACCTTCAGATAATCTTTTCGATAGTCGGATTAGACAGTAGAATGAGTGTGGCCGGCCTTAAATGAAAACTTGTATACTGCGTGATATAAAAATCGATATTAAAAAAGGCGGGAATTTCACATGATAAATTAATGATACAGTTTCATATAATTTTTATTTTTATTTTATTTTATTTTTTTTATATAAGACTGTCGGTTTTGACGATTTCCAGTGTCATTCTTTAAGGGTCCATATCTCTGTAAAGATATTTTGGCATCAGAAGAGCCATTAACATCTAAAATAAAAAGACGTGTGTATAATCAAAATTATATGGTTGGAATTTTTCTCCTTTCACTGTACACATTCCGGAGAAGTCAGCCGCTTAACCGCTGGGTAAGCGGAATGTCAAAACTGTCAAAATAAAGCCATCCTATTGGTTTAATTTGACAGTTTTCACACTTATCCAGCGGCTAAGCAGCTGAGTACTCCTGAATGCGCCCATCTTTTGTCATGTAGAATCATCGCTCCAAGTTTGGTAATAGATTTTTAATTTACCCTGTATAAACAATTTTTAGTGGTTGGTTCTTCTGAGTTAAGTTCTACAAGCCGGTAAAGTTTTTACTCAACTTTAAGAACACACTGTATAAAATATTTTTTTAGGTCTGAATTTTTAAATCAATACTTGGGTGTTGGAGGAACCAATGTTTTTAGTAAAGCGAAAAAGTCACTTACCAACTCGTTTGATCAGTTTTTGAAAAGAAGATCTTCCATAAACGATTTTGGCTCAACTTTAAAAAACATGAGTTTGCCAATCACGAACAATTTAAACAAAGTAAGTATACTTTTTAATAACAAAAATACCTTTTTAGGCTTACTATTGACTCCTTGGATTAACTATAAGACATATGGGTTTATTTATATTTAAAATACCATGATCTTCTCCAAAACCATCATATTTTCCTTGCAGCTTCCCAAGAGAAACACTAGTGCCAAACTTGCGTCCCTATATCGTATCGTCTACCTAGATAGGCTCCAAATTTTCCATTTTCTTTGATCGATGCAATGCATAAATTGTAGGTTGTCAAACCAAGATCTGCTACTGATGTTACGTATAAGCTTCACTTTCACTACTGACAGTTCCCATGGCACGCCCATCTATTTCCCGCCATTTGAGAAATACCTCGTGTTCACCACCAAACAGGATACCATCAGCTTATAGGAATCTTCGCTCACAGCGCTTAGATCCAGAAGAAAGATGCCGTCAATTTAGCGTGAATCTTTCCCTTGATCCCCGAAGGTAAAAACGTTCGTACGGCACCTCTAACCGCCACTCCGGGAAGAACTTTGTAGTCCTCTATGCACGTCCGCACTGTCCGGAGGTCAAACAAAGAGTCCAACACGGTACCGTTGTCATGTAAATTGTCCCGTCGCTAAGGGTGGGTGGAGCTTAGTAGCCATTAAGGTTATGACGTCGCGGTGTTATTGTTACAGCGTTTAAACTCTACGTATGCGTATATTTGCTTATCTATTCGTTATTTTTTGTCTATTTCACTTGTTTTGCAATCCTGTTTTTGAACAAGCGATATGAGCGAATTTTTATAAATGCCTTTCGCTAAAATATGTTATGTGGCGTGGTCATTGATCAAATTACCTTATGGTATGGCTGTATTTTATAAATTACTTGATGTTTCAATAGTGGTGTGTACATATGGTGGTGTATACATTTAACATCACGGACGTATACAGGGTGTTCATTTTAAAACTTTCCACTCAAGTTATCTTCGAAACGAGACAGATTTGAGAAAATCGCCGAAACACGTAAAGATATTTATTAAGGGGGAACGTTTTTACAAAAAATTGGACGGCGCCCCTTTAACCCCTTAACCACCAGGGCCACCACCCCAAAATTCTTAAATGAGAAGGTGGGTCGAGTGATACATCATTTTAAAGCTCCTGACGAGTACTTTATAACCCTAGAATATGAAGTCAATATCTTCACCTATTACAAAATGGCGGTACTTTAAAAATTACCTAAATACCTGATTTGGATGGTCATATTTCCGAAACTAATAAAGTTAGATGAACTTAATGTGGTATTTTCTTAAAGCTCATTTAAAGATCTTTTTAATGGTAAAATAATATACAGGGTTCTTAAATAAAAAAATATGTACTTTTCTTCTACCCTGTATATTACTACCAGTATCACCATTAAAAGACCTTTAAAAGAGCTTTAAGAAAACACCACATTAGGTACATCTAACTTTATTAGTTTCGGAAATATGGCCATCCAAATCAGGTATTTAGGTAATTTTTAAAGTACCGCCATTTTGTAACAGGTGAAGATATTGACTTCATATTCTAGGGTTATAAAGCACTTCGTCAGGAGCTTTAAAATGATGTATCACTCGACCCGCCTTCTCATTTAAGAATTTTGGGGTGGTGACCTGGTGGTTAAGGAGCTAAGGGGCGCCGTCCAATTTTTGTAAAAACGTTCCCCTCAATAAATATCTTGACGTGTTTCAGCGATTTTCTCAAATCTGTCTCGTTTCGAGATAGCTTGAGTGGAAAGTTTTTAAATGAACAACCTGTATATAGCTTTTATGGGGGAGAGGGTCTGACTGCCAAGAAATTTGGTAAGAAAAAAATGTTGAAGAGCAAAAAAAGGTCTCCCCTTTTAAAAATACATTATTTTTGTTACTACAATTTGATTTTTTTTATCAAGAACTTTTGAGAACAAAAAAGGTTCTCACTTTGATTTTGCTACACTTTAAAATCTTTTCTTTTCTTCTTCCCGTATGCTAAGGAAGGGGTCCACATGAACATACACATTAAAAACATAACAAATTAAACAATTTTTATACTAATTTCCCTTTTCAGTCATGGTAACCTCCCCTCGCCTTATAGACGACCATATTTAAAATTAATTTGTGTAAGAACTTGCTTAAAATTTGGCAACACGAGGTTCCCAGTTTCAGTTGTGTTCTCTACACAAGCGTTTATGAGCAAATTCTATCTAGATTCATAAGGCTTTGGTTCAAACACTCGGTATTAAGCTAAACTTATTCCAAAATTAAAACTTATTATTCAAATTTACCAACATAATTTGTATTATAACTAGGAATCTTCCCCATCTGCAATAGCAGCTCCAATCAGCGAATCTTCCACATCAGATAAAGATTCCGAAGGATTCAGATCTCGATCTTCAACGATCGAATCACAATTTGAAGAAAAAGATAACTATTTGGCCGTTAGAAATGCCAAGCAGGTGTCTGTGTCACCAGATAGGAGCATAACTGGTTCAGAAAAAGGAGCTAAATCACCTATGATGGATATGTAAGTTATTATTTTATTTATTTTTCGACGAGCAATTAAAAAAATTGTTTTTTATCGTTATTATGAAGATAAAGTACACTTCATTTTGGGGCCATCCATAAATACATCACACCAGTTTAAGAACTTTTAGACTAAGACCAGAGAGATTATCACTTCCCCCTGATGTGACGTCACACATTTTTCAAATTTATGCATAAACCTATGTAAACCCTCAGTGACAGATCAAGGCTTTTAACACGCTTTTATTAGCTTGGGTTGTATGTATGTATGTATGTATGTATGTATGTATGTAACGGAATCTTTAAGCTTAATTTTCACCAACTTCCAGCGATTCGATTTCTTTGAAACTTTGCACACGTATCAAGGACCCATGACAATTCAAAAATCTGTAAACAGTATCCCGTTATCCTGATTAGGATCGCCAGGATAAATAAATTCCTTTATAGATTTTCTGTAGGAGAGTAACAAGGAAAGCGCTATTGCGCGATCTGCGCATGCGTGCAGTTTCGGGCGTACTCTCAGCATAAGGCTGACAGAAACTTGTTCGGAGTAGTTGCGTTCTGAAACCCCATGCAACAGTGAAGCTTTAAATGAAATGATTAGATTACGAAATAGTTCGTGAAACATTTCAATATCACATGTCCGCAGAAAACTAATTAATATATAGAACTAAAAATGAAAAATAAATAATAGTTTAAAAAACTAAAAACACGCTTTTATATGCAACCGAACTAAAAATTAGAAAATAATATTTCATTAGAAAGAGTTTGTATTACAGTAATAAAGGTCAAACAATGAATCATAATTATACACCTCAAAATAGAGTTATAATAAAATTTAAGATAATAACAGAATAATTCACTTCAGAATAAAAGCGTGGGGTGCTTAATATATTAAATGTTATAATTATTTCATTTGTAAATATCTATGAGGCAAAAGTTATGAAAAAATAGTAAAATGCACCCCATGCTTTTTACTCTGAAGTGAATTACTCTGTTATTATCTTAAATTTTATTATAATTCTATTTTGAGGTATACATATAATTATGATTCATTGTTTGACCTTTTATTACTGTAATACAAACTCTTTGCAATGAAAAATTATGTTGCTAATTTTTAGTTCGCGTTGCATATAAAAGCGTGTTTTAGTTTTTTTAAACTATTATTATTTTTTGTACTAAAGTAAAGAGCAAAGCATAATTTTGTGACCTTTTCAAATTTCTGCGTTCCATTTCTTCAATTTGCGCCCCTCCCCATGTATAATATGGATAAATAAATCAATTTTAACTTTTTTGTTCACATATAAATTTTGTGTTTTGATATTATACATTTTAACATGTGATGTCACAAAGCTTCTGACTCCCCTGCCCCTTGTCAAACTATGTCACCTTAGGTAGATATCCTCCCCCCTTAACGTGTGACGTAATTTATGGATGGCGCGTTTGGTACACTATTTAAAATGTTTAAAAAGTATTTTTTTCTAAGGCCGTTAAAAAAATGCTTTTTTATTCAAACCGTTTTACTTAGCTTGACCTGTTTATTATTTATTTATTTATTATTTGTTGTTGGAGTTAAATCTAGTAATTGGAATTTGATGACCGATCGATCTGAATTGTACACATTCTTAATTTTGATGACAATACAATATAATACATTCTTTATGATTGTAAATCCAAGATAGCCGCCGATACAAAATGGCGGATTACATTATTTTTCCACAACTATGGGTATCAAATATAAAGGGCTTGATTTGTTGAATAGAGCTCGCCATGAAAAAAAATCTAAGATGGCCGACGCCACAAAATGGCGAATTAAATATTTTTCACAATCACTTCAATATTAAAATTGTTGGTTAGTTCTGGTGGTAGGTTAAAGAACTAAAAATGAAATTAAACAAAGCAAAAATTATAAAATATAAGAAAATATGGTAAACGGTTGTATTGTAATACAAGCCAAAAAATAATTCGGTAAGTTCTAACCATCAGATCGCACCAATCTTCTCATCAATCTGAGGTATCGACCAGACAAAGAATACTATCGATGTGCACGTAAAATTTATATCATAATATTTAACCTGGATACGCTACGCCCAACGGTTTTATTGTTTTTATGATCAATACCCCAGATATATGAGAAGATTGGTGTGATCTGGTAGTTGTCGTCCTCTTTTAACGGCCCGTGCTGTAAAGCTTCGCATTTCTAAAAAATTACTTTATGCACTTGCTACATAAACTATTATTATTTTTACGAGACCTTTAACAGACTCTGTTTAACACTACTTATAATCATTGTAGCTTATTAAATTAGCAAATTTACTAAAAATAACATTTTAGATTCCTTAAGGTGGGTAATAGCCCCAAATCATCATCAATGAGCGACGAGTCCTCGAATAAACTCGATGGAGGTTCTTGGAGACAGGCAATATTCAAAAGAGTTGTTACTACTAAAAAGATGAAATACCAGAAGAACCAAGAAAAAAAAAGACTAAAGAAGACCTAAGAGAATTATGGAGGAAAGCTATAAAACAAGCCATATTATTAGTGAGAATGGAAAAAGAAAATGAACGCTTAAAAGGTATAGTCAATGTAGTCACACACGTAAATTTCTGATATTTGTACAGGGTGGCTCGAATTCGACGCTCATCATTGGGATTTCTGAAACCGTAAGAGATGCAGGATCGGTTAAATGGAGGCAAAGTTGCGCAATTTGATGCTCAATAAAATGCCGTTTTGCGTTTTAAAAAATTCCGAGTACTTCCGAAGATATTCGAAAAAAACCGGAATTTTCAATTTTGGTTTCTATTGTTTCCTGGCTATATTTGTTAAGATAACTCAAAATGAAAAACACGTTTTCATGGCCACTTTTCTGCTCTATAATTCAGTGTGATTAAATATTGAATCTGACGTTTCGGCTTCTGGCGACCATCATCAACTTAATTTTTTTAAATACGGACCTGATATTTTTTTCAATTTAATTAAATCCTTTCATCACTCTTAAAACACTATATATCGCCACTTTGATATTTGCCGACGTTTCGTACAGAAAATTCCATCACCAGAATATTGCATATTTATTTCACCATAATACGGCCCTGAACTACATTTTTAGGTAAGAAGGTATAAAAAAAGAATAAACTTATTACATATTCGTAATCTTTTTATTGCAACTCATTGATCAGCTTACATAACCAATTTGTAATACTATCTTGATGCCCATATTAAAAATAAACATAATTTAATCACTATTATAAGTGTTCAAAGAGATAACCTTCCGCCTCGATGCATTTTCTTGCTTTGATTTGTAATATTAATACAGCTCGATTAATTGTTCTTGCAGGAATGGCAGCGACTTCCCTTATCAAATTTTGTTGTAGTACTTAAAGGTCGTGAGGTGCATTTTTAAATAAACGGTTCTTAAGATATCCTCAAAGGAGAAATTATCCGGGCTCCTAGTGGGCCATCTTGCAAAACCATTTATTAGGAAATATATGGTAAACGAATTGAGCTACTTCCCTTCCATTGTGGGCAGGAACTCCGTCTTGCTGCCACCATATTTCTTGAAATACTGCCAAAGGTTTATTATCTAGGGCGTCTTAGACATCATTCCTAATAAAATTTAGATATCGTTCGGAAGTTAAGGTCCCTTCGTAAACGAAAGGTCCAATAATTTTGTTCCTCCACATACCAATCTATACATTAAATGAAGTTCTCCCTTGAATTCGTACCTGCTGGTTAGTTTCTGTTAATAAAGTAATTTCCGCTGTTAGATATCAATGAGTTGAAATAAAACATTATGAATATGTAATAAGTTTATTCTTTTTTTACCTTTTACCTAAACATGTAGTTTAGGGCCGTATTACGGTTTCAGAAATCCCAATGATGAGCGTCGAATTCGAGCCACCCTGTACACTATAAAAAAATCCTAAAACACGCCAATTTTTTTTTATGGACATAGGTATGTTAAAGGGCATCAAATTCTCTTTTTAATAGTTTTTAGTTTTTCAAAATTGGTTTACTAGTTTCTGAGAAAATTAACCCGAAATGTCGGGTGTCTCTACCTTACCTCTATAAACTTTTTTATTGAAAATTCAGCAGATATATTTATTTGTACTAATTTAAATCTAACCTATAAATATTATTGATTTTTAATGTTAATTTTTGAGTTTGCTGGTGGGTTGGGGTAAATCCAAAACAAGTAAATTTTGACAAAAAATGTGTCTCTCTGAAAATAAAAATTGACGTAATTTAGAATTAATAATGGAATAATACAAGGTGGATTGTTTTAATTGATTTGCAGTGAATTTATTATTTTTAAATAAACTTAATACTGTATTTTTATTTTTAAATTTAGCCGAGCAAGAGGAATCTGCAGTAAAAGAATCAAGCTGGAATACGATGAAATGAAGCCGAATCAAAGAGAAGTCATGGAGGTTTGGGAAATGTTGACTACCAAGGAGGCTCATATTAAGTATGATAAGCCGATGCTTTTACAAGCTATTAGACAAGGTAAGCAATAAATCGTGTAAAACAGCCTTAAGCCCCAATTATTTTGCAATATATTTTTTTTATTGTAACCATGGTTCCTTGGTATTTTATCTAAACAGATTATGGTATGCTAATTTTTAAAATAAACAAATGGAATGTTTATGGTATGGTAAAGCATATCTCCTCAGGTTTCTAGTCAAATCCCTCGTTGATACATCCAAAGTTTTTGACCAAATCTGTCGTCTAACTAAACTCTGTACTTTTCTGTGCAGTTTTCTTTCTGATCGGCATGTACAGGGTGTTCATTTAAAAACTTTCCACTCAAGTTATCTTCGAAACGAGACAGATTTGAAAAATCGCCGAAACACGTCAAGATATTTATTGAGGGGGAACGGTTTTTTACAAAAATTGGACGCCGCCCCTTTAACCCCTTAACCACCAGGGCCACCACCCCAAAATTCTTAAATGAAAAGGCGGGTCGAGTGATACATCATTTTAAAGCTCCTGACGAGTACTTTATAACTCTAGAATATGAAGTCAATATCTTCACCTATTACAAAATGGCGGTACTTTAAAATTACCCAAATACCTGATTTGGATGGTCATATTTCCGAAACTAATAAGGTTAGATGTACTTAATGTGGTATTTTCTTAAAGCCTCATTTAAAGATCTTTTTAATGGTAAAATAATATACAGGGTTCTTAAATAAAAAAATATGTACTTTTTCTTCTACCCTGTATATTACTACCAGTATCACCATTAAAAAGACCTTTAAAAGAGCTTTAAGAAAAACACCACATTAGGTACATCTAACTTTATTAGTTTCGGAAATATGGCCATCCAAATCAGGTATTTAGGTAATTTTAAAGTACCGCCATTTTGTAATAGGTGAAGATATTGACTTCATATTCTAGGGTTATAAAGTACTCGTCAGGAGCTTTAAAATGATGTATCACTCGATCCGCCTTCTCATTTAAGAATTTTGGGGTGAGGCCCTGGTGGTTAGGGGTTAAAGGAGCGCCGTCCAATTTTTGTAAAAACGTTCCCCTCAATAAATATCTTGACGTGTTTCGGCGATTTTCTCAAATCTGTCTCGTTTCGAAGATAACTTGAGTGGTAAGTTTTTAAATGAACACCCTGTATATATCAGATATTGTGAATGCCAATCTTCAAGCTATCACCACGTTAATGCTGGGGTGCCTTGGCGATCAGTACTAGCACCAACTTGGTTTTTTCTTCACATCAACGACTTACTCTCTTTCACAACCAATTCATTAATAGTTTTGCTCTATAATAATATTGTTTACTTCAGTTTTCAGTCCTCAATCCACTCTCTAAGCCTGAGATGGGAAGTAAACTCAGGTCTATGAAGATATCTCTTTCACAGGACCGTAAGTTCTAAGTTAATCCATTTAAAACACAATAATGTTGTCATCCTCCACAACCCTCAGCATTCTTGAAAAGGGCTGTTCGCCCTATTTGGAATCCTTTGCTCACAAAAAGGCTTCCTTCTCTTGCCCATTATCAGGCTTTAAGGGATCTATATTGCTTTTTTATAGGCGTATTCACGGCTTCTGCTCCCAGGAATTGTCCACTTTAATTCCGCCACTTGCAGCTTCCAACAGAAGAAAGTTTATAGAATATGGAACTTCTGCTTGCGGAGGTCTTCCCCTTTCCTCTGAATCTTTAAGTATTTAAGTCTCGTGTTAACAGACTTCCTCCTACCTCGCTTAAGACACCCTCGGTACCTTGGCATTAAGGCTTTTAGCCTTTATTAATTGTTCAAAGATTTAAAGAAAAAAATTGGAAGATGTATTAAAATATTAAATATTCGTAAATTTCTATTTATAGGTGTTCCCAGAGGTAAACGAGGTGAAGTTTGGCAATTTCTCGCCGAACAACACTGCCTTAAATCAGCTCCACCGGACGCACACAAATATCCCCACTACAATTCTTCCTACGAACAGCTCTTAAGACAGCTGACATCGCATCAACACGCCATCTTGATCGATTTGGGACGAACTTTTCCAAATCATTCGTATTTCAGTAGTCCACTGGGTCCTGGACAGTTGGCGTTGTTCAATTTGCTTAAAGCTTATTCCTTACTGGATCCGGAAGTTGGGTATTGTCAAGGATTGAGTTTTGTAGCTGGAGTGTTACTTTTACACGTAAGTTATGCTATACAGGGGTGGTCCCTAAGTAAGGGGCCCAAAATTCAACCAAATATATCTCACATTTAGATACACAGAGCCTAGTTGCCTTTTGCGAATTTTTACGACCTAGCGTAGTAAACAAACTCAAGGCCAGAAGGCTTCTTGCGCATTAAAAAGTCATGTCCAGTACCTGTCTTGAAACTTCTTTTAAATCATAAAATAATTTAAAAAATCTTAAAATCTCCCAGGTAATCAATTTACTTCAAAGATAATTTAGCAAAATCTTTGTCCATTTTCACTGTTGACGTATCGTGTCCATGATATTTTTTTTTTATATCACTACCTAATTTATATTCGTAAAAAATGTAAAATAATATAAATTATTATACCGGGTGAAGCAACGCCGGGCGGGACAGAATTAATTTAGAGAAAAATTCTATTAAAGTTTAATAAAGAGCATGCAAATCTACGTCCATGGTAAAAACTTCAGATTTTTTGATTAAGCCCGTTTGCTAGTTAGATGCTAATATATTTTTAAAAATTGTTACATTATTTTCGCCTCATATTTATGAACAACAATAAAAATACCAGTTAGGGTGACATTACGTTGTCATTTTAACATTTAAGACGATTTCGGCCCGTTTTGGTACCCCAGTTTGGTTGGTTAAATGCCTACCAACCAATTTCGGGTGTCAAAATAGTGACATCACGCCAACTTTGGTACCTCTGTCTGGTTTGTCAAATGCTATACCGTGGCTTGTGGGTCGGTAGATCGGTTTGGTATGCTCTCATCCTTTTCTAAAGCTGTTGGTCTTACTCTAAATTTTATTTCTTTAATAATTAAACGTAATATTAATAGTTGCAAATATTTTAATTTAAATATTGCTGTTAAATAAACAATTTTTTAAAAACCAATAAACCGTTTAGGTAGGTTTTTCTTCTATTTACCTACCAAAATGTACCAAACGAATTCGGATGCTATCATACACTGACGTAACGGTTCTGACGTAAAACATACCAATTTGTTACCTACCAAAGTCGGAGTACCAAAACGGGCCGAAATCGCCTTTAGTGCTTTATTATTATCAAAAATCGTACAGTGGAAAGATTAAAGTTTTATTTATACAAACGAATTAAGTTAAGTTAAACTAAACTAGAGTAAACAAATTTCAAGAATTTATGACATTTATAATATTTACATGCTTCAATAAATTATTAATATTATTACAATTATTAATATGTTGGAAATAAACTTAAGATTTAAGAAAATTTTCAAATATTCCTCCATTGACTGCTAGACAATAACCCAGACGTTCATAAAATTGTCTTCTTACATTGGCTAACTGGTAAATTAAAATTTTATTGCATTCTGCAGAAATAGCATTTTTTAACTCATCTAGATTAGAGTAATTTTTATCCTTGTATATCATGCTTTTAAATGGCCCCAGAGGAAGAAGTCATTTGGCGAAATATCAGGAGACCTGGCTGGCCAATTTATGGTGTGATGTAGGCCAATAACATTTTCATTAAAAGCATTGTGTAAATATTCCCGAACAGCCAGGGTATTATGTGCCGGGCAGCCATCCATTTGGTACCAAATTTCCTGATTTTCCCTGGATACATCATTTAAAGCGGGTAAAATTAGTTCTTCGAGTAGTTCCAAATAAAATTCTGCATTCAAATTTTGATTAAGAAAAATGGTCCAATAATATGTTGTCCGAAAATCCCCGCCCAAACATTTACTTTCTGTGGATATTGCGTCCTCGTTTCGACAAATCTGTGTTGGTTTTCTTTGCTCCAGTATCGGTAATTTTGATGATTGGGTTCATTGTTTAACGTAAATGTGCACTCATCAGTAAAACAAATATTTCTTAAAAATTCCCTGTCCATGTTTGCCCTTTCCATCATGTCAAAACAAAATTCCTGCCGTCGTATTTCATCCCCATCCCTTAGCTCTTGATGTCTTTCATATTTGTATGAAATGTATTTATGCCTTTTTAAAATCTGGAGCACTGTTGATTGATCTTTTCCTATGATATCCTGAAGTTTCCTTGTACTCTCCATCCTTCATTTTCTTCCACGTGCAATAAAATTTCCTAGTCTCTATCATCTCTTACATTTTCTTCTCTTTAATACTCCCTAGCTTTACATCTGCAGTTATTTATCACTGTGCCTTTGGTCTCAAATTTTTTGATAGTCCTATCGACTGGTTGATTTTCGGGTATCGGTCTATTCGGATACTGCGCGGCACGAATAGCTAACACCTTTTGGTAACTATCTTTCTTGATAAGTTACCGATTTAATCATCAATACTTTTTCTTCAGTAGTAGTATAACTCATGGTTAATCTTTTCGCTCTACGATTTTTGATAATAATAAAGCACTAAATTTCAAAATGACAACGTTATGTCACGCTAACTGGTATTTTTATTGTTGTTCATAAATATGAGGCGATAATAATGTAACAATTTTAAAAAATATATTAGCATCTAACTAGCAAACGGGTTAACCGAAAAATCTAAAGTTTTTACCATGGACGTAGATTTGCATGCTCTTTATTAAACTTTAATAGAATTTTCTCTAAATTAATTATGTCCCGCCCGGCGATGCATCACCCGGTATAATAATTTATATTCTTACATTTCTTTGAATATAAATTAGATAGTGATATAAAAAAATATCATGGATACGTCAACAGTGAAAGGACAAAGGTTTGCTAAATTATTTTTGAAGTAAATGGATTACCTGGATTGCTTCCATCCTCTTATTTCGTTTCAATGTACGCCTATAAAACCTGTAACGCCGTGGCGTAGTCATCAGGTTGAACTATTTTTGCTGCAATAATCTTGTTCCTAAAGGGGTTTATTTGCTTTATCATTTGTGTACTTGGCGGCATCGCTTTAGAATCAGAAATAAATATGGGTCTAACTATACTGATATATTTGTAGATGGAAGAATCAAAGGCCTTTGGACTTCTTCGTCATCTAATGTTCAGAAGAAGGAATCCGCAACCAATACCTCCCAGACGCTGGTGGGACTTCAAATAAAACTATACCAACTATCCCGGTTATTGCATGATCAGATACCCGAGTTATACAACCATTTGGACTTCTACGAAGTGGCACCTACTTTGTATGCAGCACCATGGTTGCTTACAATGTTCGCGTCACAGTTTCCATTGGGTTTTGTCACTAGAGTTTTTGGTAAGTAACGTGCAGCTTTAGTGGGGTATAATGATTTTTATTTTTCATCTAAAAAGTGAGGGATGGAGCACACGCCGAATATACTGGGTGTCTGGAAAATCAACGATACTATTAAAAGGAGAGGGTGGAACAATTAAAAAAACATAAAATGACCCTAGTAGTAAAAAACCTATATTCTTCGAGCATATGCTCATTGATTATATTGCTATATAAAAGAAATATAAAAATAAAATTAGGTCAAGAATTGGAGGGTCAAGGTACAATAAGCCTTCAGGCTGCAGTGCACCACCTGGGGGCGGTCGTCGGACCTGGGTGGGATGAGTGGTGTCCCTCTACAAAAAATAAAACTATACAGGGTGATCCAAAATCGATTACGAAACTTAAGTGGGTGATTCTACTTGACAAAATAAGGGTAGAGCTTCATATAACTTTTTTGTTCAAAATGTCATTCGTTTTCGCCATATTGCATTAATTTTTAACCAATCCAGTTGATATTTGGCACACAAATCGAGCTTCGCAGATTCTAAAATTTTAAGACAAATGTACTTTTTTTTAAATACCGCCAGAGGGCACTTTACCTAAAACTTAAAATTTATTTACATCATAACTTTTTTATTTTGACAGATATCGTAAAGCTGGTGGCGCCATTTCATAGACAATCAGAAACTTAAAAAATAAGGTACTCTTTATTAAAGTCGATAAACCTCACCGTTTAGGCACCAATAGACATCAAAGTTTTCATCAATTTCAATCAAATTACCTACATACATACAGGCTGTCCAGTAACTCAACCGACAAACTTTACAGGGCGATTCTACAACACAAAATAAGAAAAAAACATTCATATAAACTATATCCTAAACGTCTTAGTTTTTAAACTACGGTGTGTTAAATATTTAGAAAAAAAACTTTTTTTTTTTATTTCAACACTCCGTAGTTCAAAAACTAAGACGTTTAGGACATATGTTTATATGAAGTTTTTCCTTATTTTTGTTGTAGAATCGTTTAGTTAAGTTTGTCGGTGGAGTTACTGGACACCCTGTATGTATGTAGGTAATTTGATTTAAATTAATGAAAACTTTGATGTCTATTGGTCACGGAGTTTATCGGCTTTATAAAAGCCTTATTTTTTAAGTTTCTGATTGTCTATAAAATGACGCTCCCAGCTTTGCGAATATCTATCAAAATAAAATTTTAGAATCTGCAAAGCTCGATTTGTGTGCCAAATATCAACTGGATTGTTTAAAAATAAATGCAATATGGCGAAAAACCAAAATAAAAATTGAACCTTGACGGCTTGTAACTCGAAAACGAATGACATTTTGAAAAAAATTATATGAAGCTCTACTCTTATTTTGTCAAGTAGAA
The DNA here is from genome assembly GCA_014170235.1 of Listronotus bonariensis. NCBI lineage: Eukaryota > Metazoa > Arthropoda > Insecta > Coleoptera > Curculionidae > Listronotus > Listronotus bonariensis. The sequence goes on along the minus strand of JACEGR010005089.1, from coordinate 36,129 downwards.
TCACCCCTTTAAGTTTCCTGATCGATTTTGAATCAACCCTGTATAATATGCGCTTAACAGAAAGCGTTTAAACAGGTAGCAGATAATGAATGGGCAATGCGCACTGTTATTTATTGCATAAAAAGAAAACTATACAGCGTCAATGCAACAATAAATATTAAATCCAAATACCTTTACTTTACAAAAAGTATGATATCCTACCAAAAACATAAAAGTGAAAAAGGTGTGCCAAGTTCCATACTAAAATTATGCTTGGCTATGGGCTTCGCCACAAAGAAGAATGGAGATCCAAAGGAGTGCCAAGCTCAGTACAAAATCCAAATATGTATGAGATCTTAAAGTAGGTTAAATTTGACTTGGCCAGTTTTTATCAGAATTAAAAATGGATTTAAATAAGTTAAATAACTTTCTAAAATGACTGTTGGTTGGTGACCACGTTCACCGGTGTTTTCTCTTATTGCCTAATTAAATAAAAGACTATTTGTTTTTACTAAATGGATTGTATTTACTAATTAAACGATACTAAAAAACGTCTGCTAGGCATGGCGGCTGAGAGAAGAAGGTCGAGACGGACGACTGCGCTGTGTTGCCACTTTTACAACGTTGTAACGTTTTATAGTTTTATAAATTTTAGCAGATACTAAACAACTGTTGTAAAACTGGCCAAGTCAAATCTAATCTATTTTAAGATCCCATACATATTTGGATTTTGTACAGAACTTGGCATTCATTTAAATCTCCATTCTTTTGTGGCGAAGTCCACAGGCAAGCATAATTTTAGTATCAAACTTAACTCACCTTTTTCACATTTATGTCTTTAGGGGATATTATTAACTAAATTATTTGTAAAAATCTATAACCAGAATACATTTTAAACACCCTGTATCTCTAAAATCAGTTACATTTGAACTAAGCTAAGGCGCTTGTGGCTGCTCCGGTTGTATCGGCAAGCGTCGATCTCCGGAGTTAAGCAGTGAAGTGCGCGCCCATAACTTGGATGGGTGACCGGCGTTGTCGGTTTTGGGCAACGGCACGCGGTGTTCTGCTCGAGGGTGAACGAACGGACCGAGCAGCAACCATCCAAGTTATGGAATGAATGGTGTGTGAATGGGAAGGAGTAGTAGGTCAAGGTACAATAAGCCTTCAGGCTGCAGTGCACCACCTAGGGGGACGGTCGTCGGACCTGGGTGGGATGACCCCGAAAGGGCTAAAAAAAAAGCTAAGTTGGATTAGATCGTTATATTTAGTTTCCAAAATTGTGGTAGAATTCCTTTGCACCTTTAAAACCCTGTTTATTTGGTGTCACTGTCATGTTTGTTCTTTTTAGTTTAAAAATATTGCAAATGGGGAGCAAGGGCCCCAAAAATTTAAAGATGCAAAAAAAAGGTCTGCGCTTTCTTTAAATATTTTCGTAGGGTAAGGTATTTTCTAGAAACTGTGGTAACCCGATTTTGATGAAATTTGGTATACAGGTTTTTTTAAAGCGCTAATCACGACTCTAAAGATTTTTTGGCGTAAACGTTCTCGTTCTCGAGATATCCATCATCAAAGTTCGTATTTGAACTAACCTTGTTTTATTGTATTCCCCCTTCTTGTGTACACAATTCTTTGATTTAAAGCTACTAATAATGCAAAAATAATGTAAAATACGTAAAAAAACGGGGTTTTAAAAGATGAAAATCAAATATTGTGTGCCACTTTTGCTTTAAATCAAGAATTCTGTGCAAAAAGAAGGGGAATATTGTAAAAAAATAAGATTAGTTTAAATTTCAAGTCTGATGGTGAGTACCTTAGGAACGAAACGTTTCCGCTAAAAAATTCTTTTCAGATTCGTGATCAGCGCACAACAAAACCCCGTATACCAAATTTCGTTAAAATCGGAGTTGCTGCAGGTTTCTAGAAAAATTACCGAAGAAAAAAAAATAAGCATCTCGTATGCACAAGATCTGCCGTTTAATTTTATGAGGTACTGTAAATTTTGAAGAGCAAAAACAAAAAAGGTTCTTCTTCGATTTTCCACCCTTTTCTTGTCTCTTTGTTTGTCCTTCCGCTCCTTCCAAAACAGCAACATGTTTAAATACACCTTAAATCAATACTTTTTTGCCAAAACTTACTCCTTTTCATACATTTTCAAAGCAGTACAGTTAGGTATAGTGATGGTAGAAGAATCTAGAAATTTCATTATTTTTTTAATATTCACACAACGTTTTGGGCAGTTCTATGTCTGTCCATCCTCAAGTGTAGTGTGACAACTATCAAAACTTTCAAACTGTTAAAAGTTTACGTTTAAAGTGAAGCTTAGGGAACGGACAGGCTAAAGACGCGCAAGCCACAAGCGTACAATTTGCGGGGCAGCGATTTTTTGCAGTAGCTGCATGTTGGCTGCAAGGGGCTATACCGACACCCAGAGCGGGAAGGGGGGAATCATCATGCAGCCTTCTTACTGAAAAATCATACGCTTGTCGCTTCGTCGCTCTTCAGTCTGGCCGTACACAGTGATTTGCTGGGGAAACTGTGAATTAAAATAAAATTTTTAGATTAGGTATTTTTGATTTATTTCTACTATAAATGGTTTTTTTTTAGATTTGGTGTTTTTGGAGGGAGCAGACGTTGTGTTCCGAGTAGCTCTGGCTCTGATGAGTTATCATAAAGAGAAAATATTGTTGTGTGATAGTTTTGAAGAAATTATGAACTATTTTAAGGGGCCATTGTCGAATGTAGACAAACCAGTATTGGATAAAGTAATGAAACAGGTAAAATATTACATAAGGTGGCTTGTCAAACAGTCCATCACCTTAAATTTTCATCTTATCATTTTATCAACATGGTAAACTTATTTTTAAATTTTAACAATCACATCAAACAAAATCGCACACAATCTAATTTTGATATTTGAAAAACATTGTGGGCGCTGATTACGAATCTGAATTTTTTTCTAATTGAGTGCGAAAAAGTTTACTTTTTCTCACGAATTTTAGTTTTGGAACAGTCACTTTTCCGCACTAGGCCGGAAATGTACAAAAATATCAAATCTTATATTAGCGAGTCGCAATGAAGGATTTTCATGAACTCCATGTTAAAAAGATTTTTTTTATTGGCCAAACCAGCTCAAGAGAGAGAAACACATTCCGCAGACACTAATATTTCCACAACAAAAAAACTCTTTTTGTTTTTATGTTTTATTTACGCTCGTAGAAAAATAGCGTTCCCAACACGTGCCGAAAGTGCCTTTTCCGCACTTGACTGCTTAACAGAACTCCGCTACGCGGCGTACGGTCAACTACAGTCGCGTGCGAAAACGTGGCACTTTCAGCACTAGTTAGGAAATATACTACAGTTAGACACGTTTCGTTTTTGAGATATCCATCATCAAACCTAAAACCCAACCTTATTTTCAGTATATTCCCCTTTCTTTTGCAAATAATTCCTAATTTAAGGCTAAATTGGCACTCAATATTTAATTTTTACTTTTTAAAACTCAATTTTTCTATTTATTTTGCCCCTTTTTTCATAAAATTTTAAAGCTTGACTTTCAAGGGCAATAGACATGGAGGTGCCATGGCTACTGCGATTAAAATGATTGAAAGCGAAGCTTTGCAATTTTGTGAAAAAATGGGTAAAATAAATAGATAAATTAGGTTTTAAGAATTGGAAATCAAATATTAAATGCCAATTTAGCGGAAAACTCTAGAATTGCGTGCAAAAGGAAAGGAAAATATTGTGAATTTAGGTTAGTTGTCTATTTAAGTTTGATGATAAATACTTTAAGAACGAAACATGTCCAACTAAAAATTCTTTCAGATTGGTGACCAGCGCCCAAAAAATCCCTCTATACCATATTTAATTGTGAAATCGGGGTCCGGTTTGTAAATAATTACCAAATGTTAATTGTTTACCAATTGGTTTACACAGCCCAGCAAACACTATTTGCTGGCAATGTACATTTTTCATATTGGCATTGATGGTAAAGCATTGGCAATTGGTGGAAATATTATGCCAACATCTTATACGCATTAAAAAGTCAACCCTAAATAAACACTTAATTGCCAATAAATTTTACATGCAGGCGAATTGCCGGCAAGCATACAAAAATGGCGGCATACCAATCCTGATTAAATAAAGCACGCGTTTTTGTTGCAGGCAAATAAATATTGGATTTTTGAAGGCAAAACCTTCAACGCATATTCATACTTTTTAAACCATATTATTAACATTGGTATTTAACTAACATTAAAGCAATTTTTTTGATCTGTTTTATTTATAATGGAAGCTAAACAACATTATTTTATGTTTTTTTACATCATTTAGAGGAAATGGCCTTTTCATAACATTTTATTGTTAAAAATCATGCAAATAAAAATTAGGTCAAACAAAATGTTTATTATGTATTTTGGAGCGAATAAAAATAAAATGATGGTAAAATTAGCTAGGTTAATTTCGAAGATTTCGACCGAAGGTGACCGCTTTGTGCATTTGTTTTCTACGTGGTTTTCTAGCTTTTTAGTTTCTTTTTTAAAGAAAAGAGTTTTTTAATAGAAATAATTAACTGTAATCATTACCTAATAAGTGTGTGTTGTGTGATTAATTGTTGATGGCTAGTCGAGAAGGCAAGATATTCAAGTAGACTGTTAGGAGCTGTAAACATTTTGTTTAAAACTTTATTAAAAGTTTTAAAGACGTGTTAATAAAAATACTTATTATATATATTTAATAGTTTTTTTGACAAACCGATAGATGGCGTAATGGACAATAAACTACTACGTTTCTGCAATATTTTCGCTTTTTATCGTCTAAACCGTACCCATTAGACAAAAATAATTCGAGAGCGGTCTGCGGTAGGTGATCTCACTTAGCTTTGAAAGAAATATCTTCGGCTAGTGTAAAAATCTGCATCTCCAAGTGGGACAGTGTTCCGAGAGATGCTACTTTGCATTGCAAGGAAATTGCATGCAGTAAGTAGTTTTTCCTATTTTTATTTTCAAATAAAATATCGCATCATTTTAGCTTTTAAAAAAGTATATGCGACAATTTTCCTCAATAAGACGTCAGCTTGCTGCTTGAGAGTATCTGCATTTGCCCACTTTCGTGTCTTTTTGTTATCTTTTTGCCAATAACTTATTAATGATGGATGCCATCATCTTAAACGCATTTTTTGCTAATAACTTATTAATGACGGATACCATCACTTTATCTGCAACACGTGGCCTAATAACGGCCAATTGCCCACTTTCGCGTCTTTTTGATACCTTATTGCCAATGCCTTGCCATTAAAGAGTGTTGGCAATGCCAGTAAAGTAAATGTACAACGCCGGCAAAAAATGTTATATGGGAGTATTTTTTTCAGGTATACACTACGGATATTAAAAAACAACTAGAAGAATACAAAGTCGAGTACCAAGTACTCCAGGAAGAAATGACCTCGATGCAACCTCAAGTCGAAAACCTTCATAAAATTGAGGCTCAGAATAAATTACTCACAGAGCAAAACAAGGAGTTGATGACGAAGTTGGACTTGGCTTTGGGTAACGTTCAAAGATTGGAGAAAACAAGGGTGTTGCAACAAGCGCATTTAAATCGTTTGGAGATGCAAAGTAGGGGATTGGACGTTACCATTGCTACTTTGGGAAATTTCATTAATAATTTAATAGAAGAGAAGGTAAGGTTTTGTTACATTCTTTAAAGCCAGTTCATACAGACGCGAATTGCGAGAGCGAATATTTGGCCAAAAAATTCGCGATTTTTTGTCATGTTCATACTGCTGCGAAATTCGCTGAAATTCTAGGCAACAACATAACCTACAAATTTCTATATTGTTTTTATTTCGGTGGTGACGCTACGCGTGGGTTCTTTTCAGATTTTCTTTGTTTTTCCTTTTAATAATATAACATTTATCTGATGTGATGAATAAAGAATATAGCACATTTATTTGGCAACTAAGACGCAGAAACGCTGCAAATTTGTTGTAAATGAAAAGGTCTAAAAAAGTTAACATAAATTCAAATCAAAAAACACAAAATACTTAAAAAAATTAACACACAAATAACGTTCCAAGCAGCTAATAGAATGAAATAAAAATACCAATAACAAAATTGTTTTTGAAATGACATATGACAAATAACCTCTTGTTTCTACGCATGTGCGCACGCGAATATTCGCCAGAAATTTAAATGATCTTAAGTTTCTCGCCTACTAGATTTTAAATTTTGCGAATTCGCAACACTTTAAACTATCTTTATTTTGAGTTACCCGCCTTTAATTTTATGTGAAATTGACCAATGAGAATGAAATTCGCGTTTCGCAATTCGCTTTTCGCGTCTGTATGAACTAGCTTTTTAGTTGATTTTTTATTTATACAGGGTGTTATGGAAAAACTTTAATATAATAAAATCCCACGTGACGTAAAATAAATTAAAAATGGGGGAAAACTGTTAATTACTAAAATATTTAAGCCTAAAGTGTTAAAGTCCAAGCTAGTCAAATTACATACCCGCCACTGTCAGCGATTTCTTTAAATTATTTGTTTTGTTTTTGTTAATATTATTACATTTCTTATTTTCGGTAATTTTTTTAAAAGGTATTGCAATGACTATCAATATTATTTATAGGTTGATATAGAGATTCCAGATGAAGTAAGAAGGATCATGTCACAAATTTCATTGTCCGAACGAAAAAATGCGAAGCAAAGGGACAAAATAATTTACTTAAAATGTTGCAAGAAAAAGAAAACAGAATGATGCCCTCAGATAGGCTTATGGTTAAATCGTTAAGTACAGGTAAGAGTCGTAATATACCGGCTGTTTTTCAATAGTGGTGCCAAACGGCAATGGAAGAGTCCTCTTATTAAAATAAGAAAAAAGTTTTTATAAATGCCTTAAGGTAGTTCTACCGATACCACAAGAGTCTAATGAGTGCTTAAGGTTATTTGACTACCGTGGTATTTATATTTGGCAACGCTGCGTTTTTTTCACCATGGAGCCGTCTGCATGTCCGGTGGCACTGCAGCCTGAAGGCTTATTGTACCAAACTCCCGTTTTATTGTACCCATTCCAGTACCCTAGTTCCTTGAAGAAGGCGGTATAGTTCTGCTGGGTGCGTACCATATGTTTCCGGGGACACTCTAATATCCCCGAAGATTGCCTGTCTTTGTGATCCAGTGCCTCACACTCAGTATGTGGGATACTGTTTCGGTCTCTGCTCCACATAATCTGCAGTCCAGATCTTCGTTGTATAATCCCATTTTATTTAGGTGTTTTTCACTGGAGCATGTCCGGTGAGGAAACCTGTGATCGTTCTTAGCTGATTCCTACCCATTTTGAGTAGTTCTTTAGCTCTTTTTGAGCATGGTCCACTGATGTATATTTTCCCATGCATGTGTTCAGGAAACCTTTCCCAGTGCAGTCTTTGCTGGTCCTTTACCCAGTTTTGTACCGCACTCCGGAAGGTACTCTTTGGCACTCCAAGGACTGGTTCTGGCCCGACGTATGTCGTGGCTGACCCCTTCTAGCCAGTTCGTCTGCGTTTTCATTGCCTCGAATTCCGCAATGCCCTGGCACCCACATCAACCTCGTGTTGTTGCGTTCCGCCAGTTCCCTGAGTTCCTCGAGGCATTCTAGTACCAGCCAAGACGATACCTTGGGATTAATTAGTGCACCAAGGGCTGCTTGACTATCCGTAAGAATGTTGATTGTACAATTTGTGCGGGGCCTTTGGTTGTTAATCCTGGCACATTGTAAGATCGCAAAAATTTCTGCTTGAAATACAGAGGCGTGGTTTCCCAGTGGAAAGGTCAAACGAGTGTTTCCCATCTCACTGTAGACACCTGCTCCTGACCCTTCTTCGGTTTTGGACCCGTCCGTATACCAGGTTTGACCTCGAAGAGAGAGTCTGAAATTTTCGTTTGCCCAGTTCTCCCTTGGGTGTATTGTCACCTGAAAGGGTCTTCTGGGTACGATTTGTGGGGTCATATAGTCTGTCCTCATATCCATTATGGGACTCCTTATGATATTTTTTATTTCCATGTGTCCTGATCTAACTTTTGTGTTGCTCAGGTTATTTTTTAGTCTGTATACCCCCATTCTCGCCTCCTCTTGTACCACTATATGCAGTGGCGGGAGGTCAAGTAGGGTCTCCAAGACCGCTGTTGGTGTACTTTTAATGCATCCCGCTATGCCAAGGCAGGCTAGTCTTTGCACCTTGCCCAGCCGAAGCAGAGCCGTGTGCTGTCTGGTCTTGGTCCACCAAACAATGGATGCATATGTTATGGCTGGTTTCACCACAGTATTGTACAACCAGTGAACCATTTGTGGTCTTAGTCCCCACATTTTGCCATATGTTCTGCGAGCCAGAATTAATGCTATTTCCGCTCTCTTAACGCTGCGTAAAAACAATAGAAATTATACGCAAAAATCTACTGCAAAAGCATCTTTAAACAGGTTATCGGTTTTAAATTGCTATCTTTATTTACTAATAAAATCCATAAACCACCCTTATCATATCAAAAAAAATATATTTTATTGAAAAGGCAAAACAGTCACTGAAAAAAATTATAACAAATTTGTAAACAAGGTCAAGTAGCACATTTTAAGAATAAACATGGAAAGTTTCTGCAAACCTAACCTGTCAAACTAACGTAAATATTGATACATCGAATAATTGTCGTCGAATTGTTCACTTAAAAACACTAGAAAACAACATTATTGCGGATATTTTTTATTATCATTGGATCTTGTAACCGAAAAACGTATTGGATTGGCATCAATTTTATGTCCCCATAAACCGTATTCGATAAACTTTTTCGGGCGCATCGTAACCTTTCGGCGGCGTTGCCACATGTCAGTCACATAGCCTATTTTTCTCAATTATTTACTAATTCCTTTTATCACAAGCTCTGAAGGTCGAATGTTAATTAGCCAAAATGTTTAGAATTGTTTTTTTTCCGTTGATACAACTTTTATTTAAATCTGAACATCAGTTTTTTGAAATAACCCACTTTTTCTAATTTAGCAATGTTTTTACGGCATTAAGAGGGTAATTTATCACCTTTTAAAAAATTAAAAAACACTTATTTTAGTAAAATTTGATAGACGAGATATAAACGTTATTTAAATAAATATTTTTTGTTATTGTTTAATAATTTCCAATACAAAAATATAAAACCCAATTTTTGAAAGAAAAAGTTCCTGCAATGTTTTATAGAAATATGCAATTAAGTAATTTTTTCTTTAAAACTAAACAAGATTTAAAAAAAAGAGACATAAAAGCTGTATTTGCTTATTCTAAAAAAAAAAAAAAAAATATCACGAACATTTTTACAGTCAGTGGCGTACCTTTTTTGTTAGAAATTTAGTTCAGGCGCCACTCGAGACGGCACTGGACTTATTAAATGTAATTAAGTTAGTGATAAATTACCCCCTTTATGCCGTAAAGAACATCTTACATTCTTTTGGTATATTTTTGGTTCGATCATCTTTTTATTTTGATGTTTTATTTTAGGAAAAATTGCCTTGTCTCCAACTTTGGATACAATGGCCCGATCGAATAGTTTAAATACAAATTCTCAAATTATAATGGCACCAAATCTTAAAAATCAAGCGGAAAAGTCGCCGACCGGGTCTACGGAGAAAAAATCTCATTTCTTCTCAAATTCTCATAGCAATATTTTAGAACAACAAAGGTAAGTAAAAAAAAATCATAGATTACTTAGATTTTTTGTTGAACTTTTTGACGTGATAAAGTCTTATAATTCGATGGACCAGGCTGCATGTACCAAAAACATGACTCATATGCCGTTACCTCGCGCGTTCCATTTAAAGGTGCTCGCCTACTTAGACGAAGCGTCGCGTCAAGGGAAAATTCTCTCCCTCTCTCTATTTTTTTCTTGGTTTTAGCATTAGCTGTTTTTATGGAATCATTTTCTCTCCCTATTTTTTTCTTGGTTTTGGTCCCTTCAGGTCCAATCCACCACTCTCCCCTTCCGGACTATGCTTTCCAGGGCTTCGTCGGCGGAAAATCTGAATAATCGAGCTTGTAGCTTCCAGAAATTCCAAAAGAAAACAAAAATAATTCTACAATCGATGCAATGCATAAATTGTCGGCTGTCAAACCAAGACCTGCTACTGGTGTTACGTATAACCTTCACTTTTACTACTGACAGTTCCATGGCACGCCCATCTATTTCCCGCCATTTGAGAAATACCTCGTGTTCACCACCAAACAGGATACCATCAGGTTATAGGAATCTTCGTTCACAGCGCTTAGATCCAGAAGAAAGCTGCCGTCAATTTAGCGTGAATCTTTCCTTGATCCCCGAAGGTCAAAAACGTTCGTAGGGCACCCCTAAACGCCACTCCGGGAAGGACTTTGTAGTCCTCTACGCACGTTCGCACTGTCCGGAGGTCAAACAAAGAGTCCCAAGAGAAAATTTGCCGAGTTGCTTTACATGTAATTAAATGGAACCCCCGCCAATATAAGCTGCGCGGGGCGGGGTTCCATTTAAATACATGTAAACATGTCCGCAGCAATTTTGACTCGTCGCGACGCATCGCCTATGTGGGCGAGCACCTTAAGGCTTGAAGTGCAAGCGAGAGCGCGGAACGAGCAACAAAAAGTATAATCTCCGCATCGTTCGACATCTGTTTCTTTCCTACTTGATTAAGCGTGCAGTGAAAAGTGAATGTGGTATCAATTGTTTATAGCAACGATAATAGCGGCGATAAAGGTAATGATTCTTTCGACGTTGACACCTTCAACTATCGTTAGCAAACTGATTTTGCAGACAACCGATTTTTTAAGGTGTTATATCAAGTTTGAAGACCAAAAAGCCATTTTTTTATTTTGTACATATATTCTGTATACTTAAAATAATAGAGACATTTTGCACCCCTTATTTTGCAATTCCGTTGTGGTTAACGTTATTCTGAGACTGCGCAGTAACGCAAACATGATTCGTTATCGTTATTAACCATACCGGACTAATTTAATTACGGATGAATACCGAAGACCTTATCGTTATCGTTATCGTTATTGTTAAACTGCGTGGTTGCCCGATTGTAGAAATTTTAATATCAATTATTTAAAAGGTTAAAATTTTATTGCAGTATTAATTAAAATATCATTTATACCTAGGCTTTAATTAGCGAAAAATTTATAGCAGTAATAAAAATCAAATAGTGTTTAGAAATTAAAACGGACTTGCACTTTTACGGATATTCTAAATCAGTAATTAATTTAGATCTTACAATCTGGCACACTTGCTTGTTATTCTACTACCAAACTTAACCTTACTTTTTGTGTTTTGCTTATACTGTATTGTTTACATCTACTTTAAAAACGAAATCAACAGAAGTGTTTGCATATATTTAAATATCAATTTATATGTTATGAAGAATAAAAGTAAATACTGATTTTTCGTTAACTTTAAAACCGGTGAACCACAGGCAAAAATAAGGTTATGTGTCGAAAGCGCAGACGCAAGATAAATTTATTCGAAGAGGCTGCAAAATCTCTGTCTAAAACTGCTGCCGTAATCGTTATGTTTAATAACGATAACCATAAGGAGGTCAAAAAACGTCTGTTATTTTAAGAGGTGCAAAATGTCTCTAATAATAGAAATAATACGTTCGTAGAAAAATATAGTAACGCAAAACATGCATAAAGTGTCTTTTCTTAACTCATTCAATTGCCATAAACGTTCTATTTGTAAAAAAGTATCACTTTATGCACTTGTCTTTTTAAAGTAGCAACTATTTAAAAGCTCTTACTTTTAGTAAAACATCAAAAATTGCAAAACATTTGTTTAAATTTCTATTTATTTATTTTAAGGATACACAACAGCCAAAATAATCTACTCCCCAACCGAATAGACATCAAAATTCACGAATTTGAAAATAACAGAAAAAATTCAGACACGAATTTAGATAAAATTGATAATACAGAAAATGTATCACCAACCCATTCGATAGGTAAGTCAAGTACCTTAACTTTGTAATATAATTTCACTGAAAATTTCACTCACCCATTATCTACTCGACAATTATCGTTTGATTACAGCAATAATTGCATAGTAGAAATCGAAAATTGCATTGTTATGTTTTTAATTCTTGAAATTGACAACCTCATCCTAACAACAGCTTTGTTTATTTATTAGGTCACTTTGGCATTTTATAAATTTTGCAAACATTGTTGTATAAAAATGTCTCTGTCTCATATAACATTTTTTGCCGACAAGGCATTGGCAAAAAGGTATCAAAAAGACATCAAAATGGGCAATTGGCCGTTATTAGGCCACGTGTTGCAGAAAATGTGATGGCATTTATCATTAATAAGTTATGATGAAAAAATGCGTTTAGGATGATGGCATCCATCATTAAAAAGGTTTTGGCAAAAATATGCCTTTTAGATGATGGTATTACATTATTTTTTTCATAATGACAATAAAATGCATTTTTTACCGTCCCAGGAACTAAAATGTGCATAAATACTGCACATGCATAATCTGTGTTTATGTACAGGGTGTCCCATATAAAATTAAATACTATAATTTTGGAAAAACCATAAGAGATACAATAAAAATACTAAAAAATACATTTCACTGAACAACTTCTGCATTTAAATTTTTCTTGGAGATATTGCCGTCCAAATTAGGTATTCACGTAATTTTCAAAGTACCGCCATTTTTTGGGGGTAAAGGTATTCACTTTATATTCTGGGGTTATAAAAATTCGTCAGGAGCATTAAAATGCTGTGCCACAAAGCCCCCTCTCCATTAAATTTTTCTTTCTAAAATAGCACCCAGCTGTCATTTTTACATTTATATTTGTCGTTTCTTACCTAAAATTTTGTTTATGTTTTACCCATCTATTTAATGATCTGTAATACCTTAGAAACGGAATATGTTATGGTAGCAATAATACCTGCTATCACACCTAGGGCATTATAAGCGGGCATTATGATAATGCCCGCTTATAATGCCCTAATGCGCTAATATGGAAATTTTATTGCTTATCCAATTTTATTTCTCTCACAATAAAGATCAAGTTTATACAAAAATAATTTTTCTTTAAACAATACTAAAAATAAAACTTTATTTCCAAAATAAAAATTACAATTTTGAAATATCCCGGAAAATGTAGCTGATCCCACTATAGAATGGTCGGTGTTTTTTGTGATGGTAGCAGCGGTGGTAGCACTAACGCTATTTTGTATAGAAGAACAGTCCATTAATAAATTTGAATATTTGTTCTCCTTTCAAAACTTTAGACTTCTTCGGGACGTATCCTTTCGACTTAACTTTTAAAAAGATAAGAGACGATGGTATTGCGAAATGTCTATATTTTCGTAGACCATCAACGTAGACCTTAGGGTGGAATACTTGGTCCAGAGAGAGTTCGGACTGTATTTTTCCGACTTAAAATAATAAAGTTTGTTAAACATATGTATTAAAATAAAATCAATAACTTACCAGTTCCTGAAAATATGCCATTACAACGGTTTCGGTTATTTGAAGAATTGCGTTCGCATCTTTCCAAATACCAAATATGCCATACTCCCGATCATACTGTTGCTTTGATTTAACTGGCAAAAGATTTTCGGTCGCTTTTATGGCCTTTTTTCTTATATTTTGTGGAATTTCTTTCATTTTGAGCAAATCGTTAAATAAAAATGCCAACTGACTAACTGATAGAAACATCAAAGTCAAACTTAACACCAGTCATTATCTAATTACGTATACAGGTACAGGTGCAACTTATTTTTTATATTGCAAATAAATAACGTAATTAGTCATTGAAAAACTCTTTTTTAAGTAAAACATAAAGCATTGTATGCACCACGGGCTTTACTGGACTATAATGCCCATCAGGTCGAAATCTAGCCCTAGGGCTATTTTCGACCTTCAGGTGCATTATAGTCCTACTAACGCCCTTGATACATAAATAGCTATTATGTTGTCTCACTAAAGTCCCCAAATTTTCATAAAAATAACAATTTAAAAGTTAGAAAGGGGGGTCCTGACTTTGCAAAGCACTGTATATAATTAATATTTATTTAACTTTCCAGATAGTGGTGTGGGTACGCCTTCCAGTCCGAAAATGTCCGACATCCATCCCCTAAGCAACTGTGACGTCAATTTCACATTTAGCGGCACTACAGAGCTAAAAAATTTAAAAAGTCTTAAACACTATCAACGGAATTCGAGTCCCGATATGTTAGGCAATAAATCTTAGAATCTTGGGTTATTATACTAATTGTAGTTTTTAGGTATATTAAACTTTTAGGTATATTTTTTCGAAACTAGAACGTATTTTTGGCTAATAATACCTTCTGTGGTCTACATTTTTTAAATATAGCAATAGCTACGTCCCTTTTAGTTCGTTTTACATATCTTTTTATAAAGCTTTTTTTTTAACAAATCTACCACCGTAAAGCGGGTTTTACACCTAACAAATAATTGATCAATTAATTGAACAAGTGCTTGTTCAAGTGACTTTTCGGTTAAAATTGTTCTCAACTTATTAATCAAGTTGCTTAAGTACTTGAAGAAATTTAAACCTTCATCAATTTTTTAGTGAATTTTTTGGTAGTTAGTTAATAGTTAACATAACCGTAGAAAACCATTTGAAAATAAATTGATCAAAAACTTGAAGAGAGTAAAAACATCCAAATTTTTAATTTCTTTATCAAATATTTAACCAAGTAATTGAGCAGAACTCTTTGTTTGACCTCCGGACAGTGCGGACGTGCGTAGAGGACTACAAAGTTCTTCCCGGAGTGGCGGCTAAAGGTGTCGTACGAACGTTTTTTACCTTCGGGGATAAAGGAAAGATTCACGCTAAATTGACGGCATCTTTCTTCTGGATCTAAGCGCTGTGAGCGAAGATTCCTATAAGCTGATGGTATCCTGTTTGGTGGTGAACACGAGGTATTTCTCAAATGGCGGGAAATAGATGGGCGTGCCATGGGAACTGTCAGTAGTGAAAGTGACGGTTATACGTAACACTAGTAGCAGATCTTGGTTTGACAGTCGAGAATTTATGCATTGCATCAAACGTTGAATTATTTGTTTTCTTTTTGGAATTTCTGGGAGCTACGAGCTCGATTATCCAGATTTTCCGCCCTGGAAAGTATAGTCCGGAAGGGGGAGAGTGGTGGATTGGACCTGAAGGGACCAAAACCAAGAAAAAAAAATAGAGAGAGAGAGAGAGAGAGAGAAGTAATTGAGCAAGTTTTTGATCAATAACTTGTCAGGTGTAAAGCCCGCTTAAGCGTCATTTTAGAAAACTCTCCACATAAAACTCAAATATGGTTTTTTCCCTCAATAGAAAATAGACCAATCAGAAATCACCATTTTTTAAATAAATTTCTGACATCCAAACTAGTTGTTAAAATTAAAAGATAATGTCAAACTTTATTATCAGTAAAATTATTTGTTGCTGGCTTTAATGTACGTTTGCAGCAAATAATAACCGTATACCACTCGAACTACAAATTCAAATTGATTTAACTATTCAAATATTTTTTGCAAGATTGGCTTGGCAAATAGTTTCATAGAGAATATTAAATTATTGTACATTTAACTATATTCCAAGTAAAATCTTGCTCAAAATATGTTGGATAGTTTAATCGATTAAACGTATGGGTCTTGTGATATATGACTATTTTTCTTATTATGAATTAACCAATGAAACACCATCATTTTAGACTAAATTTGATTAAGAAAAGTGATTCAGTCTCTAGAACTATTTACCGCTATTAAATTTTTATTCTCCATACTTATTTTCGTTCAAATTTTATTATCAATGAAGTCTTTGTCTGTTAAGTCTGTTGACTTTAATTTAAGTTTTTGAGGGAATTATCTAGCCGATCGATTAAACCATCCGAAGATTTTGTGCATGATTTAACTTGGCAAATAGTTCCATGGATAATTTTATTTAATTAAATCATGCTTTAATGATTAAATTTATAGGTTTTGTGATACAATATATGCTCCTAATTTTTAAAAGTAGATCATTTATTGGTGATATGAAAAAGATAATTTAATTATTATTATTATTATTATAAGAATACTCTTATAGCTTACTTTAAGAAAAAAATATTGTATATTATTCCCTAAGGCATGCATAATTTTTATCCTAAATAAGCTGTTTTTTTCGTGATTTTTTCCTATTTTGTAAAAAAGCAAAAGAGCTTTTGCTAGGGTTAAATATTTTTGAAGACATGTAAAACTATACAAAATATAGTGATACTTAAAGCCTTTGTAATAAAAACAAATTTTTCGAAATTTTGTTTAAAGTTATAAATAAAATTCAGGGTGTTTTCTAACAACGGTACGAAACTTGTATTTGTTTAAATAATACCCTGTATATTACACCGAGCACTGTATGTATACTGTACTCTTTTATATAGTTTAAGTTATAAAGTTCATGATAATTTTAAAGTTTCAAAAACTCTACGATTTGTCTCATTTAGAATTGGGATAAAATGTCCGCTAATTAAAAACTAAAAATTATAAAGTGTCCAAAAAATGTAGGAAATCTCTAGGATATAAAAACAAATACTGGAAAGGAATACTACAATTTTATACCGGAAACCCCTACGAAAAAAGTTTATGCGAACTTGTAAGATTTTTTCCACAAGTATTTTGTATATCCGAGATATTTTACATTTTCTGTGATAACCTGTTTAATTTAGAGACAAATAAAAACTGATTTAAATCAGATAGCAGAGACAAGAATGAGACGAGCAACTAAATGTAAATAAATTATCCGAGAGAGAGATAGCTGCTGGGCCTTCCTTGTCTGTCTTCAAGGAAGGTAAACGCAGATGGCGCGTGAGTCGACTTTATCGTTTGCCCGCCAAATTCAAATTATATAGCTGTGCTATTTCTGCTCTTAATGTTAGGTACTTGTTTTTGTTTCCTATTAATATAAAATATGGGGTTTAGTTTAATAATTACACACACCTAATTAAAAATGTCATTTATTTGGTTTTTATAAAGATTCTTTCTTACAGATAACCATATCAATATTACCTTAAATTATCTGTTGAAAAGCACAAATTTAATATATACACTGTGATCACTAATAAAAGTCAATATTCAAAGTCCAATTAAAGGTAAAAAACCACGAAACACACAATAAATCACAGAAAATGTATTTAAACTGTCCAAACAAATCGGCCATTGAAAAATATCAAACACAAATATCGAATAACATTTCGGCGTGACTACCTGCGGCAACGTTGTCAAGTTAAAAATATTCGATTCATGGTATATTTTCTTTCTCTTAATTAGATGTGAGTCAAAAAAGGACATTAAAGTTTACATGCAGAAATTGTAAACAACTTGGCAACCAGGGCAAAGCGATGATTGCTCCATTTTCGATAGCCTGCCATGATGAAAGACAAAGACATATTTATTGGAACTTGCGTTAAACCAGAAAGAGATAAATACAAAGGACAAATTGTTAGGACCAGTTACTCGTCTCATTGTTGTCTCTGCAAATAGGTTTAAGATAGCGAAAGTGTAAGTGGTATATTATTCAACAAGCATATAATAATGGCTCTTACTCACGCTTTATATGCGCGCAGAATACTATACTCATCCATGACTGTCAAATAATTTTAGTTATAATTAGGTACTATTAATAATTAGTTTTAATTAAGGCACTGGCTAAACGATCGCCGGCGCCTTTGCTGCCGTCCGGCGGTTTTATCTATTTACGTATATAAAAACCGTTGAAAATATTAATTAACTAGCTATGATTCCCGGCTTCGCTCGGGAGTTGATATGAGACCCAAATAACCGTTGTTCTGAATGAAGTTCAAATACTCGACAACAGATGGCGCCATTACACTTAATTTCCAAGTTGAAGGGTTGGAAGAGTCCTTATATCTTTAAAAATACGCCCTTTAGGGTAAAACGGGAACTTTCTTGTTCGAGGGGGATAAAGGGCTATCACACTATATAAGTCCCTTTATCGTATCGGGACTCCTTTTCAAGTTTTATCGGTACGCACATTTTATCAACTTAGTTTTATCATATATAATGATTTCTTATTACCGGCGGTTTTTACTTATTTAATTGGTAGATACTTTATCGGTAGATGGCGCAGTCGGGGGTTTTGCCTATAAAATTTTTTAAACCGCCGAAAAATAGTTAAAATTTATCTAACCTTATTAATTATAGGCGAAGAAATAACATCGGCAGGAAAGTCAGAAAATAGATATAACTGGACGGCGGTTTTCTTCTTATAATTGAGCAAAACCTCCGGCGGTCGTTTAGCCAATGCCTTCAAATAAATAATATTAATAAATTAATAATAACAATTGAGTTAAACAGAGTTTTGACAGTTGTTTTATAGGCAGTTGCGCTTATCTAGTACTTATTAAATAGTATTGTAAGTCAGAGGTGTTTGACTTTTAGTTTAATTTTATAAAAAAGTTGAATCGTTGAATAATGTGATTATTATTCACTGGTAAATACCGGATATTATTATTCTTAAGTAAACTCATGTATATTGAACAAATACTAGATTTGTCATGGATAAAATATAAAATGTATGTATGTAGTCCTTCTTTATATGCTATATGCTATAGTATTATTTTTAGTACGTTATTCTAGTATTACTATTTTTTTTTTTGTATTATTACCGTTAAATTGTGATTTTGTGAAATAATTTAGTTATAAATAATAAATATGTTATTAAGGATCAAAATTGCTTTTTATTTATTCATGTTAAAGGTAGGTAATTATCTAGAAACTGGCTGCAACTGCGATTTTGGCCAAATTTGGTATACGGGGTTTTTTGGGGCGCTAGTCACAAATATGAAAGAATTTTCATTCAGACACGTTTCGTTCTCGGAAAAATTCATCATCAAACCTGAGTAGTCGGAAACGTTTCATTTCCGAGATATCCATAATCAAAGTTGGTTTTTAAACTAACCTCATTTTTAATATATTCCCCCTTCTTTATGCACACAATTCCTAATTTAGAGCTAAAATGGTACACAATACTTGATTTTCATTATTTAAGACCTCATTTTTCTACGTATTTTACACTTTTTATGAATTAAATGGCATACCTTCACTTTCAATCGTCGGAAGTTGTGGTGGATGCGCCGGAACAGTTTATGCATGGCTTGCTGCATTTTTAAAGGGGACCTTCGCAATTTATTTGAAAAAACAGGGTTTTAAAAGAAAAAAATCAAATATAATCAAATATTGTGTACCTCTTTAACCTAAAATCAAAAATTGTGTGAAAAAGGAAAGGTTCCCCCTTTCTTTTGTCTGACTGACTGGTCTGTTGTTTGACAGACTGGTCTGTTGTTTGACAGACTGGTCTGTTGTTTGACAGACTGGTCTGTTGTTTAGACTGGTCTGCTGTTTGACAGACTGGTCCGTTGTTTGACAGACTGGTCCGTTGTTTGGACAGACTGGTCTGTTGTTTGACAGACTGGTCTGTTGTTTGACAGACTGGTCTGTTGTTTGACAGACTGGTCTGTTGTTTGACAGACTGGTCTGTTGTTTGACAGACTGGTCTGTTGCTTTGACAGACTGGTCCGTTGTTTGACAGACTGGTCTGTTGTTTGACAGACTGGTCTGTTGTTTGACAGACTGGTCTGTTGTTTGACAGACTGGTCTGTTGTTTGACAGACTGGTCTGTTGTTTGACAGACTGGTCTGTTGTTTGACAGACTGGTCTGTTGTTTGACAGACTGGTCTGTTGTTTGACAGACTGGTCTGTTGTTTGACAGACTGGTCTGTTGTTTGACAGACTGGTCTGTTGTTTGACAGACTGGTCTGTTGTTTGACAGACTGGTCTGTTGTTTGACAGACTGGTCTGTTGTTTGACAGACTGGTCTGTTGTTTGACAGACTGGTCTGTTGTTTGACAGACTGGTCTGTTGTTTGACAGACTCGGTTCCTGTTGTTGCTTGACAGACTGGTCTGTTGTTTGACAGACTGGTCTGTTGTTTGACAGACTGGTCTGTTGTTTGACAGACCGGTCTGTTGTTTGACAGACTGGTCCGTTGTTTGACAAACCGATCTGCTGTTTGGCAGACTGGTCTGTTGTGTCACAGATTGGTCCGTTGTTTGACAGAGTGATCCTCATGAAGACTTTTTTGGCATATAAACAGAATTACACCAGTGTTGTCCATGAGGGGTATAAGGTAGATATTTATTAACGAACAAACGATACGCCACTGCATTTTTCTAAATTCTAATATTCAGTTCTACAGTAAGGAATGGTGAAAATGGTGAAAATGAGGTTAGTTCAAATACCAACTTTGATGATGGATATCTCGAAAACAAAACGTTTCCGACAAAAAATTCTTTTAGATTCGTGATCAGCGCACAAAACTCCGTATACCAAATTTGGTCAAATTCAAAGTTGCGGCCAGTTTCTAGATAATAACCATATTTATAATAGAACAAAATACCAGGCGCGACCTGAAAGCGTTTTTTGGTAATATCAAAGACAATTGTAGTTTCACTATAGGCTCCCAGAACATAGCTAAATTTTTGGTCATCAGTTTGGACGCTGGCTTGGCTGAATTTATGAAGCGGCAAATTATACGTACTGTTTATGTGTGTACTCGATGGATAACCCGCGTTATAAATTCCACGAAGCGAGCGTCCAAGCTGATGACCAAAAATTAAGCATTGTTCTGGGTGTCCATAGTGAAACTACAATTGTCTTTGGTAATATGAAGTTGAAGACACGAATGGGGACCAAGAGTAAACTAATAAAACACGCCACTTTTAATCACTGAAAGAAATAATAAAAAAGCGAAAAATTTAAGAAATTATAAACAATAATTTTAAGCTAAGGATTTGTTTTTAATGAAAATTAATAAAAAATTGACAAATAAGCACTTGAAACTAACCTAGTTTCGCTATTATTCCCCTAGTTTTTGCAAACAATTCTTGATTTAAAACCTTATTTTTTTAAATTTATTTTACTCGTTTTTCCCAAAAAAAACTTATAAGTATCAAATTTGATTAAAGTTGGCGATGCGTCCGATTTGTAAACAATTATCTAAATGTTTGAGGCCAATAAAATCGTACCAATAATAATTTATGCCTAAAAAATCTTATCGAAAAGTACCGTACAAAGTAATTTTAATAATTCCTAACCACACGGTATAAAATATTTTAAATTGACAATAAATGTCATTGACAAAGTGACATCGACAAGTGTGCTGCGATTCTAAATAACCATGACAAACAATAAATAAAAAAATCAGTTGTTGTTTTATTTTTCATATTGAACATCACGGAGCCAAAATGGCTCTTAGAACATCCAAAATTACCAGTGAAATAATACAATCAGTAAGTTTTCCTTATTTTAACGTTACTATAATGTATTTGTATTATATTGCTTTTACGTAATTTTTAGTGCAACAAGTTAATGTCAAGCAGCGCTGAAGTCACACTAAGACACAAACTTCCAGCAACTCCAACCAACAATCAGCGACCTTTCCGTTATAAAATTGCAAATACCGAAAAACCTGAAGGTTTGCCAGAACTAAATTTTCAAGAAAATGATGAAGGGACGTCCCTTTTGCAGAACTGCAACCAGCCGCAAACCCAGAATTTCGGTTTGAATATCCAGCAAAATGGGCTGAAAAACCGTAAGTTTTAATTTAATATTTTAGATTATTTAGAACATACTTCAGTAAGGTTTCCCGGTCTTACTTGGAGACTATTGACTTTTATACTTTCAATTAGAGATAAATAATGTTATGCAATTTTTTAACGAATTTTTTGGCTGCCAAAATACAAGAGGGCCGTCTTTATTTTGACTCATTTTAATCATCAAATAAGTTGTGGTAGGAATCCACGATGAAAGTTTTTATTAAATTTTCTAATTTTTTCGTAAAACACACTTGTTTTTACAGGTAAACTTCAAATTTTTGACTTATGACACCAAAATTTTATAATAAAAACTTTTATCGTGGATTCTTACCTTTAATTATTAACTTAAACCCATCTTTCTATTTATTTTACCCATTTTTTCCATAAAATTGTAAAACTTCACTTTCAATCGTAGTAGCCTTGGCGGCCCCAAGCTACTGCGATCAAAATGATCTAACCTGAATTTACTATTTCCACCCTTCTTTTTGCACTCAATTCTTGATTAAAAGCTAAATAGGTACTCAATATTTAATTTCCACCTGCAAAAACCCCATTTTTCTATTTATTTTACCCGTTTTTTCCATAAAATTGCAAAGCTTTACTTTCAATCAATTTTGATCGCAGTAGCTTGGCTGCCGCCAAGGCTACTACGATTAAAGTGTAAAGCTTTGCAATTTTATGGAAAAAACGGGTAAAATAAATAGAAAAAATGGGGTTTTTGCAGGGGGAAATTAAATATTGAGTACCTATATTAGCTTTCAATCAAGAATTGAGTGCAAAAGAAGGGTGGAAATAGTAAATTCAGGTTAGGTTTGGTTAAGTATCAAGTCTGATAATGAATATCCCGAGAACGAAACGAGTCTGACTAAAAATTCTTCAGACTAATCAGCGCCCCAAAACCCCGTATACCAAATTTCATTAAAATCGGCGGTGCGTCCGGTTTGTAAATAATTACCCAGATGTTTTTTCGGTTGCTGCTTACAAATCTGAAAAAAAACTTGGTAATTTTCTAAAAACCTGCAGCTACTCTTATTTTGACAAATTTTGGTATACGGGATTTTTGGGGCGCTGATCACGAATCCGAAAGAATTTTTGGCGCAAACTTTTTGTTCTCGAGATATTCATCATCAAAGTTGAAAACTAATCCTAGTTTTACCATATTCCCCCTTCTTTTTGTACATAATTCTTAATTTAAAGCTAAAGTGGAATACAATATTCGATTTTTACCTTTTAAAACCCCGTTTTTCTACTTATTTTACATTATTTTTGCATTAAATTGCACACCTTTACTTTCAATCAATAATTTACATCGCAGTTGGCTATGGCGGCGTGTATACATGGTTGCCGCATTTTTAAAGTGAACTTTCGCTAATTTTATTAATAAAAGGTTTAAAATAGATAAAAAACGGGGTTTTGAAGGGTAAAAATCAAATATTGTATGCCACTCTTTAGCTTTAAATCAAGAATGGTGTGCAAAAAGAAGGAAGAATATAGTGAAAATAGGATTAGTTTAAAATCCAACTTTAGTTGATGGAGATCTCGAGAACGAAACGTTTCCGCCAAAATTTGGATCAGTGCCCAAAACCCCATATAGCAAAATTCGTCAAAATTGGAGTTGTCGCAGGTTTCTAGAAAATTATATCGAATTTTTAGTCAGCAACGTTTCTTTCTCGAGTTATCCATTACTACACTTGAAAAGCAAATTCACCTTATTTTCACTGTTTCCTCTTCTTTTTGCAACTAATTCTTAATTTTTGAAGCTAAATTGGCACTTACTATTTGATTTCCACCTTTAAAAATCCGTTTTTCTGTTAATTATACAGGGCGTTCATTTAAAAAGTTACCACTTAGGTACCGAAAAGAGACACATTTGAGAAAATCGCCGAAACACGTCAGGATATTTCTTGAGGGGGAACGTTTTTACAAAAATTGGACGGCGCCCCTTCCACAGCTTAACCCCCAGGGCCACCACTCTAAAATTCTTAAATAAAAGGGGGTCGAGGGATACACCAGTTTAAAGTTCCTGGCAAGTAATTTACAACCCTAGAATATAAAGTCAATACCTTCACCTAATACAAAATGGCGGTACTCTAAATATTTCTAAAACTAATAAAGTTAAATGTACATACTTAATGAGGTATTAAAGATCTTTTTATTATTCATCAGTGTGATTAATGTCAATCAGCTGATTCTAGTGACATTTATTTTAAAATACCCAGATTCAGGTGAGCCATTCAAAAAATGTTAGCTTGATAAGCACAGCACTGCAGCTTTCGGAATGCGTCCATTGTAACATTTACATGTTGCGCTCCTGATAGCAAATAGGCTAATGATATTACTGTTTTTTTTTACAGGTCCAACAATAGCCCATTTCCTCAGACAATAAAAGCAAAACAACAAGATGCATGCCCCATATACCGACATGCGTAGAAGGCTGAAGATAAATTTGTAAAATTTAAACTGGCTTCCTCTTAATCCCTCAACAAGAAATTATTCAACGGTGAGTTTGAACACCTTTGTTAATTGATTAACAGTTGGTAATTAATTAAAATACATTTTTGTTAACCAATTAAGGCTTTTGTATTTTAGACAGTCCACAAAATGTTCTGTATTTAAAAAAAAATCATTATTAAGTAAGGACTTTTGAATTCAGGGTGTGTTCTTGACTTTCCCTGATTGAAAAAAGGATCCAAAAGATTTAAAAATAGTCCATTTCAAATTATTTTAAATACTATATCAAATACTTTTAAATCCTAACAAATACTGGACTGAAGGTATGATCAAATCATACTGCCAAATCGTTTTAAATTCTAACATAATTTTACTATTAGAAAGGAATTCTTTGAAGTACTTTTAAATGCTAAAATCATATTTGAATTTCTGGTACCAGAAATATGTTAGGATTTGAAGTATTTGTTAGTATCTCAAAGGATTTGAAGTACATCTTTTTGATCTTTTTTTTTTTAAATCAGGGTTGTTTAGTAAAAGCTGAAGTATATTTTGTAAAAGCTGAAAGTTTGTCAGAGCATGCTTCCATCATATGTAGAAGCAATGATAGACTATGAGGTTTGAATCAGTGGCTTTTGCAGGTACCTGGTAACAAAGGTTAATAATTAATTAAAACTTAACTTTCGTCATTTTGTAAAAGCCAACCCTTTGGCATATATTTTTTGGGTGGCTCAATGGTCCAAGAAAGTCCAAGATTTTTGTTATTTAACAAGATATAACAAAGACTTTTAAATAAAAGTTGTAGGGTTTCTAAATGGCATGTCCTAAAAATATTTTTATGTATACAGAGTGTCCCAAAAACAATTTATAAAAACACTAACCTTACAGCAAAAACTTTTTTCGAGGACACTTTGTGTTCATCAAGATGTTTTTTAGGACAGCCTACTTTTAAAAACCCTACAACTCTTATTTAAAACTTTGTGTCATATCTTGGTAAATAAAGGTCAAAGCACACTACGCGCTCAGGTCTCGGTACGCTTATCGACCTGTCAAATATTTTACATGTTATTTAAATCATTTTATTTAAAAAGCATAGCGCCTAGTGTTGCTTTGACCTTAACAGAAATATTGGACTTGACCACTGGGCCATGCCAAAATATCTGTCTGCCATAGAGTTGGAACTGTTAAAACTGTATGGCGACTGGGGAAATATTTTTTTAATAGATACACATGTAACAGAGGGAGAGAGAGAGAGAGAATATTAATTTAGGACACAGCAGCCTCTTGGGCTTTTTGGTGTCCAGGAATGGGCTTTTATATTTTGTCTTCTAGGTTTGCATCTTTCAAAAAGGACTGAATTTTGAACGTGTTTTTGTATTTAAGTATTTCCTTTAGTGAACCAGTGATGTTGTGAGTCATGAGCGATCTTTTGTATTTGGGGCATTCTTCAAAAATGTGTTTAATTGTTAGAATAGTTTGGCAGTCAGGGCATGAGGGGGTCTGATTTGTCCATTAGGAAGCCATGAGTCAGTTTTGTGTGTCCCATTCTTAATCTAGCCATGATTTTCAGATGTCTGCTAGAGTATGTAGACAGGTCGGTCTTCTCAAAGAAGAGTTCTTTAACTTCCTGTAGTTTGTTGGGCTCATCGAGCAGGTCCCACTCCAGTTGTAGGAATCTCTGATTACGTTATCTGTGAACTTGTTTAAGTCTGTCAGCGAGAAAGAGTAGTGAGAGTAAGATGTATTTGAGGGGTTTTTGGCCAGATGATCTGCTTTTTCATTACCCTCAATGCCCACGTGGCTTGGTACCCAGATGAAATCGATTCTCTTTTTCAGGATTAAGAGTCTTTCAAGGTTGTAAAAGATCAGGTTAAGGAGGGGTAGTCTTGGCTGTGGGGATTTTATGAGGAGTAGGGAGTTTAGGGAGTCGGAGACGATGCCACATGGAGGAAGATCGTGGGTTAGGATGTATTCTGTGGTCTTATAGATGGCAAAGAGTTCTGCGGAAAGGATGCTAGTGGATTGGTGAAGTAGGTAAGATTCAGAGCCCAGTTCAGAATAGAACGCAGCTCCCGCGTGGCTAGAAGTTTTGGAGCCATCAGTAAATATAAGGTGTAGGTTACTATATTTACTGTCTATCAGGAAGTAGAAGGATTTGGACAGAAAGGATTCGTTATATTGAGACTTCAGAAATTCTAGGAGATCAGTATTGATGTTAATGGGTGGGAAGTTCCATGGGGCAAAGACACATGTAACATAAATAAGATTCAGCTTTACCAAAATGACAAAAATTAGGTTTTTTATGCTTTATTTGTTTTCTGGGAGATTAAATTTAAACAAAATATTATTTGACTTTTCTCCAGAATAAAATTAAAAAGTTTATTTAACATTTTATGAAAATTAAAACTTTTATACATTATGTAGAACTATTCTGCTTTTACACAATTTAATAAAAGTTATTATTACTATAAAAGAAATAAAATAATGAAGCATTTAATTTTAAGTTACTTACAATACAAAGGTTTCAATCTATAAACAAAGGTTCATTAGCACTCGGTTGAAATTATTTTAATCTAATAAAATAAGACGCCAGACGAGATTATCTTTGGTACCTGGTACCTGCCAAATCCACTATTAGCAAACTTAATAGTCTACCATCGTTTCTATCTATGTTGGGAGCATACACTGACAAACTTTTAGCTTTTACAAAATAACAAAGGTCTGTTAAGATTTTTTTGAATTATCCTGTGTTCAATAGACGTATTTTTTAAAGCTCAATTTTTGTTTTCCTTAAACATATGCACCCCTTTCGAACCACAGCCATTGTAAGTTGCACCAAACAATATCTCCAAAACACCTACATGTCTCAAAAAATCACTTTTGCCACACACCGTGTGCAAAGTATGTGAAAAAGTGGTAGTTTTGCACTGTAGTAGAATAAATATGATTTTTCCACAACCCGGACCGTTAGAAAAAGGGTTTTTTTAATCGTTAAATTGAAGATAAAGTAATAGTACACTACATAAAGTTATAAAAAAGTAATACTTTGAATCTTTTTTACACTTTGGATTAGTGTTTTGTTTCCATGCCTACTACAATAAACTTAAATATCAATTTATGCAATGTAACAGTAAACGCGACATCAACTGAACCGAACGGTCAAGTTACCTTTGATTTCGTCATTTTTTCCTTTAGTTTATGTGTCACTAGATTTA
Organism: Listronotus bonariensis; assembly: GCA_014170235.1. Classification (NCBI taxonomy): domain Eukaryota; kingdom Metazoa; phylum Arthropoda; class Insecta; order Coleoptera; family Curculionidae; genus Listronotus; species Listronotus bonariensis. The sequence continues at coordinate 8,834 of JACEGR010005089.1, read as the reverse complement.
AAATTTGACAGTTTGCGAATAAATTTAATAGAAAATATTGAAAATAAATAGTAATAATAAATTTGGATGACTAAGAAATTAAAAAGGAATTTATGTTGTTTTAGTATTATTTTTACAAAAAGTAAGTACATACAATTTTCTAAAAATAACTCACGACATAGGTATCAAGAGGATAATTGTCTTTTAAAAAATAAGGAGGCTATGATTTTTTGTTGCAATATAATGGCTGTGCTGAAAAAATTAAAATTTATAAGTTTAGATAAATAAAACATGTATAAATTGGTATTTGGGGAAATTTTTATACGGTCGTAGAAAAATATAGTATGTAACACAGGCATAAAGTGTCTTTTTTACTCATGGGAATGCCGCCCTCGCCTAACGGCATGTGTTGTCAAACTTTCCATTCGTAAATAGTATATTACATTACAAGGGTGGAAAATGACTTATTTCACACGAGTGGGAATATAGTTGCACGAGGCGTCAGCCGAGTGCGACAAACCCACGCGTGTAAGAAAGTGATTTTCACACAAGTAATGTACACTATTTTTCCTACGACCACAAGTTATTCACCAAAAAAACAATAAAAGTTGTTTGTCTTCACGGAAAAAATAAGAAAACAATTGAAAACTTTGCATCACTAGGGTGATATATACTTTTCCTTACTGCAATATATTATACTGTTTAACAATATTTTTATATCAAAAATCACCTACCTAGTCGCTTTTTATCATTTAAGAATTAAAAAAGGTCCTCATTAAAAAAATATTGCATTGCATTTTCAATGTAAATCCCATTAACAGCCTGATAACTCCAAATTTATTTTAAATAACAATGACAGCGATGACAGCTTTATATTATACTTTGCAACACTAGTGTGATATAAGACATTTTCTATGCATGAAAACAGTGTGCTATTTACTATTTTCACATGTGGTCGTAGGAAAAAAGTTTCACTTTATGCACTTGTAACATAAATTACTATTCCATTTTAGATTAGCAAACGTTACTATGGAAGAAACCCTGCAGATAATAACAGTGCAGCGAATTGTGGAAAGAAAATTGACAAATGTGTTAAAGTGCAGAAGCAGTGCAAAATCAATGTGAATAAGAACTGTCCCAGATTCAAAATACACGACTGCCCACAATCGAAGGGATCCAAATGCGAACTACGTTATTTAGATGTACGTATAATTTATATTTATTGTAGGGGAGGTGCGGGAATCCCCGCCCAGCGGATAACAATTTTCACCGTCATAATTTCTAAACGCAACCTTTAATCGATCCGATGTCTATCACTCAAAACAAAAATCAAAGCGAAGATGCTAACTTGCACTCTGCGAAACCGCTTTTAATTCTTTAGTCATCGAAAAACTCTTTGGATGCAGGTTGATATACAAGGTGTTTTTATTTGAAGGCTGAAATTACTGGATATGATTCCTTAGCTTCCCAAGTCACCAAAAAGAGACGTCAATAAGACGTCAGCTTGCTCCCCCGTGGCCTAGTGGACAGAGCTTTGATCTTTGAAGCCAGAGGTCGGCGGTTCGATTCCCAGCGGGGGAGACATATTTAGGTAGTAGTTATTTAAAAATAACGACCGTGGTGGCACTACCGCGTTGTCTAAAAGGTGCTGTGAAATGCAACTGCATGTTTCAGTGCTTGGACAACGTTGACGGAACAGGGGGAACGATGGGTTAAACATCTAATAACCCGACACCCACGGTACTCTGGTATTTAGGCATAGACCTTCGTGGGATGTCAAAAAGATAAATAAAAAAAAACACAAATCGAGCTTTGCAGATTCTAAAATTTTAAGACAAAAGTATTTTTTTAAATACCGCCAGAGGACACTTTACCTAAAAGTTAAAATTTATTTACATCATAACATTTTTAAGTTGACAGATATCGCAATGCTGGGGGCGCCATTTTATAGACAATCAAAAACTTAAAAAATAAGGTACTCTTTATTAAAGTCGATAAACCTCACCGTTTAGGCACCGATAGACATCAAAGTTTTCATCAATTTCAATCAAATTACCTACATACATACAGGGTGTCCAGTAACTCAACCAACAAACTTAACCAAACGATTCTACCACAAAAAAATAAGAAAAAAAAATCATATAAACATATGTCCTAAACGTCTTAGTTTTTGAACTACGGGGTGTTAAAAATAAAAAAAAGTTTTAAAAAATTATTTTAATTTTAGTGTATTTTTTAAAATAATTTTGTTAATAACAAGTGTATTGTCACAATATTTAGTTAGAGGGGTTGTGGGATGTAAAATATTAGAATCTGGAGATAAGTGTCAAGGTGTAACATATTAATTGTATTTTTAGCCTCATTGTACAAAGAAGTTTGCCCCTTATCCGGCGTATAGTGAATCTTGTGTGGAACATATGCCCGAAGATCCTTCAGAATGCGAACAGTGTCCGTGGCGTACCTGTGACGGAGCAGATGACATAAAACCCGGAAAACCTGTCAGACATAAGCGGCATTACAGGTAAGTTGATAAAAGAGAGTGGTCGTCAATATTTGTTCATTTCAACAGCAACCTAAGAACAATTAAATTATCAAAATAGGGTTTTCGCAGAAAGCCTTAAAATTTTTAAATGTTTCAAGAGTTTTTATTATATCTACGCCATTTTGTTGTGTGATTTCTAGGGGTGTGCGAGTATCGATCGAATTAAATATAAATATTCGATTCGAAATTCGACGAATAATTCGAAAAATTTTGAATAATTTAAAAATTTTTGAATAATTCACGAATAATGCGAACTATTCACTAATTATCAAAATATGAATGGATTCTTTATTTTATCCAATTGAGATTCCATAACATCGGACATCAAAATATTCTACTGACCCATAATATCCTTTTTGATTAAAAACTAATTATCTGAAGAAGACAATTGCTCAATTTTTTATTTTATTATAAATATATATAAAATAAAATCCTCTTTTTATATTTTTAATACAAAATTTTTAAAAGACCCTGTACAAAATGCAAAAGATAAATTATTTTTCAAGTTTAGTAACAGATTTATGAAATACCCTGTATGATGAGTATGCGAAATACAATAATTTTCAATTACAATAAATCGTAATATTTCGAAAAAAATTGAATTATTCAAAATTTCTCGGATTATTCGAATTTTTTCGAATTATTCGGGAACATTCGAATAATTCGAATTTACGAATCAAATACATGTTTCGGGTATCGGACTAGGCAGGTTACGTAGTTGTAACCCCCTACGATTTTCAGCTCAATGTTTAAAAATTGCATATAAAACATTGTGGTAAAATTGTTTGACAAAAAAAGGGCCGCGTCTGCCCAGTCCGACTTCCAAAATATTTGACATTGACAGACTGAGGCGTTTTAAGCCTCTTCTACATATAACGGTATAAATATTCGTGGTAGACTCGTCAAAAGGAACACCCCCAAAAGGTTTTAAAAGTGTTCTTCTCTCTTTCTTTTAGTACTTCCACCCACCGTCATCTGGATGCAATGGGTGGCGTTGTCGTCGGTCCCTATTTTCCACCACCCCTTAGCGAGGTTCAAGAGCATATAGTATGCAAAGGTGGTAAATGTGGACAAGTGAAATCGCCTTGCAAAGAACCTCCAGGTAAATGTAAGGAACGCAAAGAGATTGAAGAGCGACAAAGGGAGGAAAGGAAGCATCGTGGCGGATCGAAAAAGAAGGCTTCCGATATGGATGGACGAATGGTTTTGTTGAGTAACCCTGCAGGTGGTCAAGATGTGGTTGTGAATCCGTATACTTTGGAGCCAGTGAAGTAAGCTTATCATAATTTTCGTTGTTTTGGGTTTGGTAGTAAAAAGGCGTTTCTTTTTAATAAAACGTTAGCAATGAATTTTTTTATACAGGGTGTTACTTAATGGTATGTCATAATTTGAAGGAGGCATTCCTGGACCGATTTTAAGTCGAAAAGTTCATATAAATGTGGGCCCTAAAATGCTTAGTTATTAAGATACAGGGTGTTAAAGTTTTATTTTATTTTCACTTTTTAATAAATTTTTCAAAGGCGGTTTGAGATATTGAACTGAATTTTGGCACAGGATATTATGGCATAAAAACACACTTTTCAGATGTTCATTTAATATTTTTTTGCAACCAGTGGCGTAGCTATGACGAATTTTTAAAACAATTTTACAAAAAAATACTACACCATTGACTTGGGAAAAAATTATGGTTTTATAATAATTATCAATCGATTATAAAGAAAAATCCCTCTTTCATTTTTTCCGTAAAACTTACCGTTTAGGAGAAATCGTTAATTAAAAAATGTCTTATGTACCCAAATTGCATCTTGAAAAATTATTATTGAAATAAATCAAGTTAGCTTTGCTCGTTGCCAGCGATTGTTGTTTTGTTGTTGTAAACATTATGACACTGACGTTAATTATCATTCTTGACAGTTTGTATTTATTTCTCCTTTGATCTTAAAACAGAGATTGTTTATATATAGTAGATCAAAACTAAACCAATAATACCTATTGTAAAAGTTTGCCAAAATAATATACATATAATAATTTATAATAAAATAATTACAGCATGATCTTGGATGAACCAGGCGCTTTAAGGAAAGACTCTTGGATTGATATTACGAATGAAAAACATAGTATTCTACTTAAGAAAAACAAATATCCGCATTGTGATAAAAAGAAGAAGCCTAAGAAGCCTCCAGGTCCAGAAGTAAGTTTCTGGCTATTTTATATGATGTTTTGCTTGCTTTTTTGCTACTAAGAAGACTGTTTTGACAATGTTAATATGGTGGCGATTGCATAAACTGATCAAAATAAGTTTAGGATACTTTTATATTGTACAGGGTCCGGCATTGAAACTTTCTATTTTCATAGGTAAAAATAAAAACATATATTGCACATTTTTATTTATTTTTTTATTAGCATTAGACAATAACATGGGAAGTTTGAAATCGAGTTGTTTTAAATAGAATATTTGACAAGTGTCTACCATTACTGTCGATACATTGCTGTAACCGATTTCTGAATTGTGCGTGGACCCTTTCCAGCACATCATTCGGTACGTTGGCTATCTCGTAACGAATATTGTTTTTTAATTCTTCCAGGCTTTGCAGGACGGTTGTTATACACTTTTAATTTGAGGTAGCCCCATAGAAAATAATCACATGGGGCTAGATCTGGCAATCGTGCGGGCCATGGAATGTCACCTCGGATGGAGATAAGTCGCCCTGGAAAATTTTGTCTCAAAACAGGCATTGGAAGTCGTGATGTGTGGGCTGTGGCCCCATCTTGCTGGAACCATACATTGCCTAAGGCGTTTCGAAGCAGATCGTCTAGGAGATCTCAAAACTGACTGTCGGACTGCCTCGATATTTGCGGGTGATCTAACTGTCCGTGTTGCTCCTGGTCTCTTGCGGGACACATTTCCATCTGCTCTAAAAGCCTCCATCCATGATAAAATGGATCCCTGGGCCGGAACAGCACCTCTAGGGGTTATATTGTACTGTAACGCTGCACGGCGATGATCGACCGGCCTTGTGAAAAGTAGGTCTCAACGGCGAACGTGCGTTGCTCTCGTGCCCAAAGCATTTTTACGACTGACGACAATTAACAAACAAATCTCCTTACCAACGCTCTCTGTTAAGCGCACTAACGCGCTGCAACTAGCTCCAGTCGCGCCACCATGAATCATTGAAAAAGAAAGTTTCAGTGCCGGACCCTGTATTATAATATTATATTCTAAATTTTTCGCCATATTTAATTTTTTCACAGAAACCTTAATACCCCTAACTTATTTCGATCAGTTTAATTAGGTGAACTATATTCACACTGTGCGGATATTTTTATTTGAAAAAATGTTGTTTTCCTCTTTATAGTGTCCAAAAAACATGACTATAAAAAAATAGGTTTCCTAACTTATTATTTTATACCTAACTTATAGTCCCTGGGCCAGTAATCAAATGGCCTTTATGATAACACGTTTAAACCCTTTTTAGGGGGTTACTTTTGACGAGTCTACTACGATTTTATTCGTACCGCTATATATGGAAGCGGAGCTTCAACCCAGCTCGACAATATCAAATGTTTCGGGTGTCGGACTGAGAAAACGCGTATTTTTTTTGGATGGAAGTTTACCACTATGTTTTACATGTACATTTTGCCAAAAATGGCAAGGGTTACACTTAATAAATAAAACCATGAGGCTCAGACACATGTTTCGGGTATCGGAGTAGGCGGGTTACGCACTGTAACCCTTACGATTTTTGGCACAATGTTTAAAAACTGCCTCTAAAACATTGAGGTAAACTTGTCCGACAAAAAGTGACACGTTTGCCCAGTCCGACACCCAAAACATTTGACATTGACGGGCTGGGTAAAGTATGGCCATATGAATATTCGTGGTAGACTCATGAAAAAGTACACCCTAAAAATGGTTTTAAAAGTGTTCTTATCATGAAGCCCTTTTTATACCTGGGTCCAGAGACTATAAAACCATTCTACGAAAAAAATATGAATAAAAGATGCTATTTTCCCATAGTTCACAGTACTACGAATGTTAGGTTATAAACACAATTTCATTGAATATGCTGGTAACTTATTTTCTATGCTTTCACAATAATTGAAGATACGCTTTACATTTTGTGAAATTTTTTTAATTGTAACATATTTTGTTTACCTTTAGAGTTTGTAAATTAAAATCTATCGACCGGCTCATCTGCGACCGATCATTAAATAGTAATTAAAGCGACCTATAGATTTAAAAAGAGTGAACCCCAATGGGGCATTAGCATTGTTGCCAAGTTGTTCAAAAACTCTTCCCATTCAATTGTTCTCTTTTTTGTGAAATATTTTAAAAAGCTAAAAAATGTAGATATATTCATACATTCATTATAATATTATTTATTGCATATAGAGGGCTATAAATGTACGTAAATATAAAATACAAGAATATACGTATTGTAATATATATGTGGATATTCGTCTTGGGTTTAATTAAGGACTTAAAAAAATGGCGTTGCTTACCAGAACTTACCATTCGTAAGTGTGTATTAGTCTTGGGTTTAAGTAAGTATCTACCCTTGGTACCCTTTTCTGATTCTAAGAAATATCTCTCATAGTCCACCTACATTTTGGCAACAGTGCATCTTTAAATTTATTGCATTCTAGATCCACCAGGTAGAAAAATGGGAGTTTGAAAAATTCGGTCGCCAATGCGCCGATTTTATTATCGGTCGCAGATAAGCTGGTCGCTGTTGGGCCGATACCAATAAATCAGGTTTGCATAAAATGTTCATATAATGTGGACAGTAAGAGATAGGCCCTTTAACACCATGTTATTATGAACATATTAAACCTTATCATACAGCGTGTCCGCTAATTAATGATAAACGGAAAACCCACAGATTTTATATTCTATATCTCTGTTTCGTTTTGGAATAGCAACCCTATATAATTTAGTCACTGCTCTCAAAATTTACGTATCACAATTTCCGCCGGCTAGTTAAAAATTAAACGAATCTTTATATGATTTTTGTATATTTTGGTCTAAAAATATCACGGTGAAACTTTATTGACTAATTCTTAATATTCGTCAATAATGCAACTGGGGAATTTGCATTATTGTGATCACCCCGTTTATTAGAATTTGCAAATGTAGCTCTTTAAAAACTAAATCCCTGTATATTGCCCAAAGACGGGCTGCTCATATTAAGGCAAGTTCCCCATAATGCATTGTCCCTTTTAAGTGTTGTGCTGTACTAAACAAAAAAATAGTAACAGTAGGTAAGTTAACATTTTTTGAATTTTGATGATATTAAATTAAATATAACTAAATTCATATTGTGGGTAACTTGCCTAAATATGAGATACCTACAATTTTTTAAAAAGTATGTAGTATTTTTGTTTTTTATGCTTTTCAGAAATACAAAAACAAGTGCACGAAAATAACGAACAGAAAAAATAGAGACGATCCCAACTTTTATTAATAACTATTTACTATAAGCAATAACAATAATGTGTAATTGTATTTTATTCTATTGATGGAAAAAACCAAAAAATAATTGTAACTTAAAATTAAATAAAGCAGCAACTCATATAGATCATAACAATACCTTTATTTAGTATTATCTTCACTTTTATTACATAATAAATATACAGGATAATCCAAATAAGTGTCTGCCATTAGATTGGAAAAAAACATGACACATAATCGTGTTTATAGGTTACAGAGTAAAATCATCATCATTCTAGAAATGTATCGAAAAGCTTAAAAAAGTCTGCATTCAACATATCAAATTTTTAAGAGTTTCGGAAATATGACCGTCCTTGGGAGTTTTATATTAATTACCATTGAAAAATTAGATTTATAGTAAAGGAGCCTAAGAGAAGATTTTTCCTGTTACTTGAGCGCGTCAGAAAATTATATGGGAAGAAACCGTATAACTGAGTCAGCTTTGCACAAAAGTAAGTCTCTCTCTCGCGATCCTGACTTGGCTTTCTTATGGTACCACCACGGAAGTTCACTCTCTTTAGTAAAAATAAAATAACAATCGTTTCACAATTTACGAAGTAATCGCTGTATGTAAATTCAATAAATAAAAAAGATAGGTGTCGAACATATAAATAACCTTCTCCTTTTTTAAAGTCGCTTGATAAAAAAATGTTCTATCGCACTTTCTTAGGGAGTTATTGATCTTAAAAGTTGGAATATATGAAACTTATTTTAGTCACAATTTTAAAACTGTTGCCACAGTACCAATAAATATTTGGGCAACTAAATACCCTTATAGTAATACTTTTTTTCATAGTAAAACGGCTGTTTAGTCAGGATTAT